>PVIR01024869.1:0-25425 GCA_004026965.1 Petromus typicus | reverse complement strand
TATAGCAGCCCAGTTTGTGATTGCTACATCTTGGAAACAACCCAAGTGTCCATCAACTGGAGACTGGATAAAAAAGCTGTGGTTCTTCTACAGAATGGAGTACTACTCTGCCATAAAAAATGATAAGTTTGAATCATTTCTACTTAAATGGACATACCTTGAGGATATCCTCATAAGTGAAATAAATAGGGCACAGGTAGGTACATATCACATCTTTTCTCTGGTATGAGAAAATGAAGATGTAAATGAGTCCTAGCATTGTATGTTATGTATTGTGAAATAGAAAATGCTCAATGTAAAATAAGGTGAAAGGGGACAATGTTGAGATTGTAACAAAAAAGTAAGGAAACAAATTTTATGTATATGGGGAGGGTGGTAGGGTGGGTAGGGCTATGGGAAAAAATGAGAATTAAGTTGTGTCTTATACTAGTACAAATCCCCATTATGGAGTGCAATCATGATGTGTATATTTAATGTACCAATAAAGATAAAAAACTCTACTTTTTAATTTATTAATTGATTGAAAAGCATTTTCTTTGTTCCCATTAGCAATTATATATTATGCTGTTATAAACACAGGGGCATATATATTGTTGTGGTGTGATGTTTTTAATTTTTTAATTCTTTGTTTCTTTCTTTTTTTTTTTTTTTTCTGAGACAATGTCTTGCTTTGTAGTTCAGGCTGGCCCCAAACTCACTATGTAGCCCAGGCGAGCCTGGAACTCACCAGTCCTCCTGCCTCTGATTCCAAAATGCTGAGATTACAAGTGTGAGCCACCTTGCCTGACACTGTGGTACATGGTTACCGATGATGGAACTCAGGATCTTGACCTTGCCAGGCAGGTGCTGCAACTAATGAGTTAAATCCCTAGCCCAGATGTTTTTAATTCTTTTGAGGAACTACTCAGAAAAGGAATAGTTCAGTCAAATAGAATCTCTAGTTTTAGTTCTTTGAGAAATCTTAATGCTGATTCCTGCAGTGGTTGTACCAGTCTACACTCCCACCAGGAGTGCAGAAGAGTTCCTTTTTTGTGCACATCCCTGTCAGCATTTGTTGTTGGTCGATTTCTTGATAATATCCGTTCTTTCTGGAGTGAAGTAGAATCTCAGTATTGTTTTAATTTGTATCTCTTGAATGATCAGTGATGGAGAATATTTTTTCGTGTACTTATTGGCCATTTTTAACTTCTTAATCAGAGAAATGTGCATTCATTTCAAGTAGTCATTTTTGGAGTGGGACTTTAAATTTGGAAGATTTGTTTGTTTGTTTTTTTCAGTTCTTTGTACATTCTAGATTTTAGTCTTTTTTCTCAGGACTAAATTTTTCCATTCTGTGGGTTATCCTTTCCCTACTGTTGGTGATTTATTTTGTCATGTAAAAGCTTTTTAATAAGATGAAATCCCAGTTGTTAATTCTTGTAATATTTCCCAAGCAGTAGGTGTTTTGTTCATGAAGTCTTTGTTTACATCTATGTTTTCAATAATTCTATCTATTCTCTCATCGAGCAGATTTAGTTTTTTTGTTTTAATATTTAGATCTTTGATCTATGTTGATATTAGTTTTAGTTTTTAGCATGTAGAAAGCCAGTTTTTCCAGCATTTATCAAAGAGCCTGAGCCTATCTTTCTTCTAGTGAACATATTTGGCCCTTTTATCAAAGATAAGCAGGTTTACTGTGTTTGGAGTTGTTTCTGTATCTTCTGTTCTGTTCCATTGATCTTCAGGTCTGTTTTCTTTGCCAGTACCTTGCTTCTATTTATTTATTTATATTTTAAAATCAAAGTAGGTCTTTAGTATAATTTTAAGTCAAGGGTTGTGTTGCCTCCTTCCTTGTTTTTGTCACCCATGATTGTTTTTGCTATTCTAGGTCTCTTCTGGTACCAAATGAATTTTAGGATGGTTTTCTTTAGATATGTGAAGTATGCTATTTGTATTTTGATTGGTTGCATTAAGCCTGCATAACAATTTTGTAAGTATGTCCATTTTCAATCTTTTAATCCAAGAACAAGGGACATCTTTCCATTTTCTGATATGCTCTTTGATCTCTGTTTTCAGAGTATTGTAATTTTCAGTATAAAGGATTTTCTATTGTACAGTTTTCTTCAGTTTTTTTATTTTTGTTGCCAGTATTTAGAAATACAATTGATGTTATTGATGGGCATATTCCAGTCAATATTACTAATTTTAATTTTTAATTCTATATATAGTTTGTTGATTGATATTTTTAATATTTCTATGTAAGTAATAGTAAGTATATGCTCTACAAATAAAAACATTTTATATTTTTTTATGCTTTGCTCAATTGCACAATCTCTAGTACAATATAAAAGAAACATAGGTAGCTAGTTTGTTTTTTAAATCTAAGTTTAAAGGGAAATTTTAAATTTAAGAGAGGCTTTACATCTACATTTATGATACTATTTTTCTGTATTCACTGAATACATCACTTAATATTTCTCTATTTTCCCAGCATTACCCATAAGGGTATGAGAACTAAGAAAAAGCACACCTGACATATAAGGAGGGAAATATAGATGTCATAAGATAAACTACAGAACGTGTAGGAGGTCTTGACAGTGAGAGAGTTGGTATGATTTGACCTAAGCAGCTATCATCAGAGAAGCAAATAAGGTAAATAAGGAATCATAAAAGATAAAACATTTTGAATAAGAGTTAAGTGTTATGAATTGCATTCAGTACAGTTTCAATGTTCAAGAAAATATGCAAAGCTAAAGTACAGATTGCTATGTAAATCAGTTGAATTACAAGTTACAAGTATGACTCATAGGCTCAATAAGCAAAGATGAATCTTTCTTAGGTTATTTAAATTAATTCTTTCAGCCAACCTAATAGGGACTTAAATAAATTGGATAAAGAAGTTAACTGTTAAGCTTTTGAAGTCTTAAACTTGACTATTGTTTAGTTTCCTGTGTATATTTTATTCCCACTTATGTTTCAGAGCAGCAGTTCTCCTTTTGATCACTAGCAATGGATCTTGTCCAGTATTTCCATGGGCAGGAGTGGTTTGGGGATAATTCAAGTATATTACATTTATTATGCACTTTATTTCTATTGTTATTGCTTGAATATATATAATGAAATAACTATGCAACTCATTGTGGTACAGAATCAGTTGGAGCTCTGAGCTTGTTTTCCTGGGGTTGATGGGAGGCAGTGACACTTGGAGTGTGTTATTCATGGCCCCTCTATGCTGCAATCTCATTTTGGATGTTCCACAAAGATAGAATGTTGGAAATGAGAGCAGGACATTCAGTGCTTCTGTGACAGTCTCAGGACATTCTGTCTGGTCTTTTATCCACAATTTTAGACATTCAAAGCTTTAAGGCCACCATGTTTTGTGATCTCAAACAGTTGTTCCTCTTATAGCAAAGACAAAGTTGATTCCCTTGGCTCTTCACAAATGGGTCACTGATCCATTCATTCTTAATTCAGGAATGATTAGAAAGTAATGCTCAAACTCTCTTGAAAGGTGAAATAGGTGATCATATACCAATTCTATGAGAGTAGGCCTTAGTTCAGTCTCTCTTACTTTGTCTGTTAAAGTTCAAAACATGTCAACAATCCAAGTATTCACTTATCAAACCCAGAATTGCAGTCTGGCACTGAAGGCAGCCACTTTATCTGTGGGCTTGAGCACAGTTGCTCTTCTCTTCTAAAGTGACAGATTGAGTTCACTGAGTTGTTTGAATACGCACATGAATAAGCAAGTTTTGGGAACTCATTCTGTGTCACTGAACTGTGCACTCAGTGTGTCTGTTTCACTACATGAAATCTTTGGATCTAGCTTCAGAAAATTATCTAGTTTAGAAGGATATCTCACTTCCAAACGGAGGATAAAACTCATGTGCTCTGCACGTATCTCCTTATAGAGATGTGTGAGAAGATGTGATTTAAGGGCATCTACATTGATGGCACTGAGAATTCTAATTGAATTGTACAAAACTTTGTTAAATTCAGATAATTTCTGGCTAGCCATTATTTCTCTGGCAGGACACCATGGGTAGATTCATATTCAGAATGACCTCCTGGACCTGATTAGTGAAACCAGGAAGTCCTGAGTCATGGGAGCCGTTCCATGAGTGCAAATACTGACACCAAATAATCACTTCTATTTTCCTGATATATAATAATTCAAAGAATTTAATAGTTCTGCAACCGTGATGTTGGTTGGCAACAAATGTACACAGAGTATAGCTACATGTATATTCTCTTGAAAGATGTATTGAATAAATGCAAACATTGCTAGTTTGTTGTCAACACTGGATTGCTTACCTTGAGATCTCACCAGTTCCTCCATTTGTGCCTCAATATCCTGTGCTATTTCATCAACTTTTCTATTTAATGCTCTTGCCAAAAGAGAAATACATGCCACAGTCTGAACTGCAGGCTCCCATGACAAATATCCTTAGCAGCTGATAGGACCAACTCTTCATTATTAATGTTCAGCTTCTTAACTGTAGATATGTAGTTAGCCACTAAAAATGATGCTTTCCATGCAGATACACTTGATGAAGAGGTGAATTTCAATCATTTCTTCCTTTCTTTGTATTCAAAATTTTTTATTTTGGGGAAAAAACTTCTCAAACATGTCTTTCTTTACAGGTTTTTTGGTGTCTAACGTGATGAAATAATGTTAAAGTGTTATGGTGTTGTTTAGGCAGTCACTACCTATACAAAGAGGATTTGGAAAAATGTAGAAAACTTGTTCCAGTGAACCTGGAATCTAAGTTGCACTCAGTACTTTTTTTAAATAATAGAATAAATAATTTTGAAATTATATCAAGTTGATATGCTGTTAAGAAAATACTTAAACAAATAGACAAAGGAAGGAAAGGGCGTATACTCACAGGAAAACTCTCCACCTGCATTTCCTTCATTCTGTTTTGAATTTTTGATACCTTATTTTATTTCTGTCTAAATTATTACTTAACATACTGATGTAGTTATTATTTTTTTTTGAATTATATTTTTCATACTAAATATATGAATATTTTACACAACACACTTATCCTATTACAATATTCTGAATTTGTTTCCACAGCTACTTTTACTAATAAGCTTTATGCCTTCTAAGTCAATATTTTATTTTTCAGGTTGAAGAACCATCTTTAGCATTTCTCACTGAATAAGCCTGGTGGAGATATTTCTCTTAGGGTTTTTTAATCTGAGAAAATCTTTAGCTTTCCACAAAATAGCTTGCTGAGGTTTAGTATTTTCATTTGATAGGTTTCTTTCTCTCAGGTCACCCTCTTCCAGCCAGAGACATTTCCATTGAGAATTTGGCTGTAAATTAAACTGAGGTTCAGTAGTGTGCTGGTTTTTTTTTTTTTTTTTTTTTTTTTTTTTTTTTTTTTTTTGACAGGGTCTCGCTTTGTGATTCAGGCTGGCCCTGAGCTCAGCCTCCAACTCACATCACAGCAATCCTCCTGCCTTTGTCTCCCAAGTGTTGGGATTACAGGCGTAAGCCACCATGCCCGGCATTGTGGTATGTGGTACTGGTTGCTGCTGGGCGTGAGTCTCCACTCCCAGTACAGTGTGTGGTTACTGGGGATCGAACCCAGGTCCTTAGGCTTGAAAGACAGGTGCTGGAACCACTGAGCTAACTCCCTGGCCAGTAATGTGCTGTTTGTTTCTATTCTCTTTACAACTTTCACAATGTTGTCTTTATCTTTTAATTCTGATGCTCTGACTACAGGTGTGCTGGGGTAAATGAGGCTGAATTAAACTTCACTGATAACCTCTAACCCTGGAAGACTTGGGAAATTTTCTGTTACTTCTCTGGATTGACTTCCAACCACTTTGCCATTCTCAAGTCCTTCTTGAACCCCAATAACTCCACTATTTTCCCTTTCAATACTTTCCAAGATTTCCTGTAATTATTGTGATAATGAGGCTTGAGCCCAGATATTGAGCTATACTCCTTACCTCTTTTAATTCTTTTTCTTCTTTGGGGGAACTGTGTTTTGCTAAACTGCTAAATGACTTATTCTAGAGTCCAATTTATAGTCCTACAGCCTCAGCTTCCCAGCATGCTGGATTACAGCCGTGCATCCCCACGCCCAGCACTGCAAGCCTTTAACATCCTTCTGCTTTTCATTTTTCTCTTCCACATGTGTATTTTCAAATAGCTTGTGTTAAGGCTCATTGTTCTTTCTTTTGCTAAACTTATCCTGCTATTGATGCCTTTTACCACATTTTAAAATTTTGCTACGGGTGTTTTTATATAAAAACTTTAAGTTAGTTTATAGTTAACTGTTTGTAACTCTTTATGCAGTTTTGTTAAAGTTTTAAAACTTTCCTCTGTGCCTTCTTCAATTTTATTGAGTTTGTTAAAATAGATGTTTTCAGTTCTCTGGAGATGCTCCCATTATTGATTATTCCCAGATCAGTTTCTGGTACTTTATTTTGAGTATTAGGTGAGGTAGTAGTTTCTTGAAAGGCATGGAGGTTGTGCCTGTGAATTCATCCAGCTATAGAAGGATCAAAAATTTATGCTAATTTTCCTAATCTCTTGGAGTGTACACACACATATATATATATGCACATGTGTGTGTGTGTGTGTGTGTATATATATATATATATTCATTCCAGTCTTTTCAGAAATTCTAAGTAAGTTGTTTCTCTGATCCTACAGTAATTTCTACTATCTCAGCAATAGATGGTGTCCAGTTGAAGACTGCTCAGGCATTTCTAGTTGGTATGTTTCTCTTTTTCAGTATTAGAGCACAATAAAAATCATACTTTGTAACAAATGCTGTTAGTCCACTGTCCAATGAGAAATAAGGGGGCATCTAACAAGAGCAGGTAGTGGGACATCTCATGGGCAGTAACAGACCTGAGATCAGATCAGTCTCCTGTTCACATGTGACCAGAGCCAAGTCTTGTCACACCCGAAGGTCAGCACCATACTGGATTAGAAACACACTTCTGTGGTGGCCTATTGCTGAGCTGAATTTGTAGCCAACGTACTTGGAACATGCCACAGGTGATGCTAGCTGTAATAGACAGAGTGGCCACACGTCTTCCCCTAGAACCGGAGCACTTTTAGAGGCTCTATTCCCTGGTAGGCCTGGATGGAACCATTGAGATATGCTTCCTCCCAGGGTTCTCTAGTCCAGCAATAATTTATCAAGTAAGATCCTGTGCTTACAACCATCTCCTATTCCATGCTGCCCAAGTTTGGGACGATGGTGAAGACAGACTCTTAGTCACCTGGGCTGGTGCTAATCTGTATGATGCCTTAATGTCAGAGTCACGAGGGCCTGCACAGTCTCCAGGGTGCACTGAAGCCCATGTGGGAGCCTTGATGATGCAGGCTGAAACATGAGTGGGTCCCACTGAGGCACAGGTCTCTGTTTAGTGCCAAGCATTTTTAGAGCCTTGGCTGTGAACACTGGTCTTGTAAGAACATTGGTCCAAGTTTGGGAAGTAAGTGCTGAGAAAGACCCTGGGTTAACTGGGATGTTAATAACCTGGCTCTCATCTGAGCATCACAGCTTTGGGACCTACGTCATTTTGGGTGGATGGTAGGATATACCTAGGCTGATTCTATGACTGGAACCAGTGCCAGAACCACTGAACTAAATCCCTGGCCCCAGTAGCTGTAAAATTTTAAAACTTTAATTACCGTAATGGATAATATGGTTGTTATATATTTTTAGTTATGTTTCAGATTTAGTCTCTATCCTAGAAGGTCATTCAAGGATACCTACATTATAGGTTAGGCAGAATATTATAATAGACTCTAGATTTTGACATTTGGGGAAAATATATGCTTAGGAACCTTCTAAATATGTCTTCTATATTAATACCAAACTGTATAAAATTTCAGAAAAAATAAAATTACCTGTATTACCTTTGATTCTTTTTTTTTTTAGGTTTTTTGAGACAGGGTCTCGCTTTGTGGTTCAGGCTGGCCCTGAGCTCAGCCTCAAACTCACATCACAGCAATCCTCCTGCCTCTGCCTCCCGAGTGCTGGGATTACAGGCGTGAGCCACCACGCCCGGCACTGTGGTATATGGTACTGGTTGCTGCTGGGTGTGAGTCTCCACACCCAGTATTGTTATGTGGTTACCGGGGAATCGAACCTGGGCCCTTGCGCTTGCAAGACAGGCGCCGGAACCACTGAGCTAACTCCCCGGCCCTTACCTTTGATTCTTAATATGTGTCTTAATTCTCTGTTGGATTTGTGAGATTGTGGCTTGAACCATTTAACTTTGTGAAAGAGCCCAAACCAACAAGAGTAACAATAGTGCCTTGGTTTATGAACCCTATTTGTTTTATGATTTTGAGGAAGATGGCTGTGGTCTTGTGTTTGTGTGGGAAAGATGGCAGTGGTCTTGTCTGTCACTTCATGCTGCAGAATTTGTGAATGGAAGTAAAATTTTGCCAAACACATTTGTTTGTGAAGAAAATTATTTGTAAATGAAAGAATGTGTGAACTGAGATATGACTATATTTGTATTTCAAGTATAGAGATTTTTTAAAATAGTAGGATGAAATTTGATATGATTGAGATTTGCATTTATTTCTCTACTGGAGACCCTTGCAGTTAGGTTGCAGTAATCCCTACCCAGTATATGATGCAAGTCTATGGGAAAAAACCCAAACCAAACCAAACAAAATAAAACAAACTTAAAAGACAAAATAAGAGAAAGACAATGGGGCTGCAGAATGGCCAGTGCTGGTGCGACCAACAGAGGTGATGACCAGGCTTCAACACTAAATTTTATTGGCAATCAGTTGGGGTAAAGACGTGCTACATGCAAGGAAGGGTATAACTACCTCTGGTTGTTATGAAAATCAATGTGAACAAGGCTCTCACAGGACAAGACAGAGCATTCTCGAGTTAGAAACAGAACAGACAAAATATATGGTTGTGATTACTACATTGTCTTTCTTGTAAGAAATTTTTAGCTGTGGGGATGGAACTTGGTGCAATTACACATAGATTTTGGCAATATTCACTTCTCAAAACAAGCCTATTGTGGGGTTAACTCTACAGCCTACCCTTCTTACTGGCTGCTTTGGGGTATCATCAATATTGCCATCTCCCACAGTCCTTTAGGAAGGTCAGGAAATAATTTTGGTAGAAGGAATGATGAGGGTAATTTATATTATTCTCTTCAGCAAATTGTTAAAATTTAAATCTGATAGATGTCTTTTTTTCAGTGACTTAAAATGAAGGTTCTGATTTGAGTGGATTAAGATATTTTATGATAAAGTTCCATATTAGTATTAGAAACTAATAGAGAATTTTAAAGTTAAGGCAGGGAAAAATTCATAATTTTTCAACATTTTAGTATTAGTATCATTTTTTTTTCAGCTGTTGCAATGAAGTAAGTCATTGAAGAGGTATTCTTATTGTCAGAGGAGAAAGACAGAGAGAGAGAGAGACAGACAGAAAGACAGACAGAGAGACAGAGAGATGGAGAGAGAGACAGAGACAGAGACAGAGAGAGATAGAGAGAGACAGAGACAGAGAGAACTTTCCAATGGCCATACAAGTCCTCATCAGAGGACACATTAAACCTGTGCCTTCCAGGATTCAAGATAAATCAGATATTTGTAGAGGTTTATAGTTGCTTCTCACACAATTTTAGTCTGGAAACAATGCTACTTTGTGCAAGAAAATTTACTAAATTCAATTGCTGAAATAATTTCACTTTGACAGATGCCTACTGCTTTGATGCTGTATCAAAGCTTAATGTTTCAAACTAAAATAATAAACATATGTGGGCACATTATTTGTGATTAGATAAGTTATTACATTAGATGTAATTGTCACATGCTTGGTATTAAAATGCACTGATTTTGAGGTTAGAATTTCTAAGAACATATCACCGATGTGCAGCCTCTCTAGATAACCTCACACTATATCTTTTTCATGCCATGTTTTCTTTTAATCTGGAGAGTGGAAATTCTCTCACAGTCAGGCAGCTCAATATCAGATTTGGACTACTCATTTGATGGGATTCAGTCATACAATTTTTTTCCCAAGTAAACTTAAGATATTACATATATTGCTTTTCTGAAATGCACTTTTTAGGTACCAGTTTCTAAGGGAAAAAAATTGCACAGAAGTGGATTTTAAAGAAACCGTAAAGGTCAGAGACATCATTCATAGGCTTCAGGACTCTCTGTGTCAGATATTAGAAGCTGAAACAAAATTCAGTGCTTACGTAAGCATTCAAAAATGTGTTTGGGGGCTGGGGGTCTAGCTCAGTGGTCTGGTGCCTGCCCGTGTTTGATCCCCAGTAACCACATACAGCAATGCCAGGCATGGTGACTCACTCCCACCAGCAATCAGAACCACATACTACAGTGCCGGGCGTGGTGGTTCAAGCCTGCAATCCCAGTACTTGGGAGGCAGAGGCAGGAGGATTGCTGAGTTTGAGGCTGAATTTAGGACCAGCCTGAACTGCAAAGCCAGACCCTGTCTCAACAAAACAAAACAAAACAAAACAAAACAAAAGCCACTAAAAAACAAACACACAGACAAGAATATGTTTGTGGTGTGGAGTAATAAAGGCACTAGGATGAAACTGAGTGGAAAATTCTTAATGTGTATTATGAACTAGAAATACACAAGTAGTCAGGACTGTGGAAAGAGGAGGGTGAATAAGGTAACATTTTCAGCTTCATGTTGTTAATTTCCAAATCTTTTTCTGGGCTTAAATAATTTGAAGACCAGAGACTTAGCTTGGAGTTCATTGCCAGTTGGTACACTATAGAAGACTATATTCACCAGTGGCAGATATTTTACAGGGGCATTGCAAAGAATCCAGAGAGCTGCTAAATCATTTTATTACTTCTGAAGCTAATGTCTACAGTTCATGCAATTCTTGGTGTATGACTTTGGGAGTCTCTGTTTCCCTCATTGTTTGCCACCTCATAATATAAATATCAGTGAATTTAAATCAGCTCTAAGATATTTCTGGAAAAGCAAAGAATAACTTTGGTGCAAGTAAAGTTAACATGTTTTCTGCTGGGAGACCTAGTATAGGAAAGAGTCATAATACTATCAGAATAATACAGAAGTTAGTGTGTTATGTAAATCTGATAAAACTAATATGTTACAATGCAAACCATGGTTGCATTAAGGTGATAGGTATTTTTTCTTCTATTAAATAAGATTTACATAATTTGTACAATAAAATTTTTGGAAGGCTATGAATTATTTGGATCAGGCAAAAAAAAATGTTGAGGAGTAAAATGAATCAGTGTTGCTTTGTGAGAACGTTTTGGAAGTGAAATTCAATTATAGCCTGATACTCAGGTATTGTAATTACTCAGTTTTTCTTCATACTTCAAACTTCCAGTAACAATGTAACATTAGAAAAAAACAATCTGAATAACCTTAGAATGAGACTTATATCAATAAATGCCTTCATTAGCATTCCCTGTGAAATATTTTAGTGGATTGCAATTTGAAATAACATTGTTCTTAGGTGGCTATTTTTCTGGCTTTAATTTTCATTATGAAAATATGTATATCTTCACATCTAACCTTGGTTTTATTTCTCTGGTTTAAGAGAAGGATTCAAGAGAGGTGAACTGTGTTTATTGAAAATATCTATAACTTCATAGAAGATTGGCTCACATTTATAGTCTGTAAAGCAACTGGACTGAAAATATCTGTTATGTTTCTGATGGTTTACTGTCACTTTAATGCTGTTATTACACCTCCTTATACTTTTCTAGTTTAGGTTAATGCACAGTTATTGAGAAGTGAAATGCAGGGTACTGGGTGTTAGCAAACAACTCCTATCACTGAAGTGAACTGCATCCATTTTACACAGATAAGTTTCTAAAATACAACCAGGGACTATTAAAATTGAGAAGACAGCATTTTAAGTTCATATTAGGGTTCAGTTAGATGGAAAACAAGTTTTATTGTTGTCCACTGCCTTACTTAAAAGCCTTGTCCTTGTTCATGAGCCAGAAGACTTGTGAGGTAGAGTCAAACAAATGTTTTCTCCCTTTGGAGCAAAAAACATCCCCTGCTATTCAGAGAGAAAATAAAATTTCGTAGAGGAATTCACAGGTAAGCTTTGTAACACTGTGCAGAATGGTCAGCTGCACGGAGAAGAGTGACTTCTGAAGAAAACCTATGTCTACAGTTCTTCCCCTACTCAAAGTTTCTTTTTTAATTTTATTGTTTATATATTTTACTAGATATGCAAAAAGGAGAATCTAACACTAGAAATACTTCAGAAAAACTGTTTTGAATCAGGAAAGATTTGCCAATGGGACATCCACATTGTTTTCATAGACAGGTGACTGTCATGGAAGTCCAGTGTCTCAGGTCTCTGGTAGCAGAGACCTGGGAGCCAAAGCGGATGTTGCCACCTTTCTTTAGAAGGAAGCTTAGATTTCTTATTTGAATAGCATAGTTTTGCCTGAAATGTTCTGAAAGTTTATCTAGAAATTTCTTTTTCTTTCTTTCTTTCTTTCTTTCTTCCTTTCTTTCTTTCTTTCTTTCTTTCTTTCTTTCTCTCTCTCTCTTTCTTTCTTTCTTTCTTCCTTTCCTTCCTTCCTTCCTTCCTCTTTCTCTTTCTTTCTCTCTCTCTTTCTTTTTCTTTTTTCTTTCTTTCTTTTTAGAATAAGGCCTTGAATTTAAGAATATCCCTGTAAATTTCAATATCTCGAAGCCTCACACTGCTTTTCTTAATTTTCTTTATTCCTCTGGTACAATAAAAGCTAAAGCTTTATCCCCATAATTTATCTCTGTAGTGATGCTAGACGCAGTTGTAAAAGAAGTAAATATACAAAAGGATGAAGTTTGATAATGATATTAATTTATAAGAAAAAAAGCCACTTTGGTTTAAAGATAGTATCAGTAAAGCAAATACCCAAAGACCAAAATATATTAGGATTACACTGTTCCACACACATAAATGGTCAGACGTGGACAGAAATCTAATTTGCAAATCTTACCTACTGATCTATGTTGAAGGAAAAATGACAAATTATAATATTTTCTCTTTTTTTTATAAGCTTTGTTTATATGATGATTGTAATTGGGGAAACTTGGAAACTTTCTTTAAATCTGGAAAATTTAGTAGTTTCTGCTGCAGCTGGGTCTCTGTGCCCCCTCTGGGCCACACGTGCTTTAAGTTTTTGGGGATTTAGTCTGGGAGGGGGGTGAAGACTTGAGGGTCAAACCTACCAGAGAAATACACTGATGATACTTGATGGTAATGGAGGAAGACGAGAAGAGAGGAGAGGCTCCTTAGTGACGTACGGGGAACCTGGCGGCCGTTCTCCATTTGCTCTAATGACAACACTCACATACACAGAATTTCCAGCTTTCTTTCCAAAACAGGGTTTTAGAAAATGAAGGGACAAAAAAAATGAGAATTAAGTTGTGTCTTATACTGGTACAAATCCCCATTATGGAGTGCAATCATGATGTGTATGTTTAATGTACCAATAAAGATTATAAAAAAAAAGTCATAGAAAAAAATTGCTATTATGGGCTAATGTTATCTTGTTAAGTGTCCAGAATCTAAAGGTTAATGTCACGGTCCCAACCTGATACATTATTAAATATAAACCCTTGGGTAAACTTCACAATTTCCTCAAACCCTATTTTCATGCCTACTTTCAGGTTGGCTAGAAAATGAAATGAAATTATATGTAAAAATAAATTAAAAGTCTTGTAAAATATTAGGCACTTCTATATTTTAACTTCTGCAAATTTCCTATTCTAATTTTACTGTAAAGCATTAGTGGAATGATACATTTTGGCAATGAGATAAGTGAGGAATGATTTTAGTGCAAATACTGAAGAGCACTCCTGTCAATAATGTCTTGAGAGCCACCTTCTTCATTCATTAAACAAAGGAGTGAGATATTTAGAGTTTTTTACAGCTCCACATACCTTTGTTCCTTCAAAATATAATTCACTTTGCTTGATCATGGGCCACATTTCCAGCGTTTTTTATCAAGATTACAAAATATGTACTACTTCTGTGTTATTATTTCTCTACTTTTTATTTGGTCTAACTGGCAAGCAAAATAATATACATTTAAAGCATATAAAATCATGTTCTGAGACACATATACATTGTGAAATGATAACTATAATCAAGCTAATTAGCATATTTATTACCTCACAAACTTAACAATTGGTAATTTCCTCCAATTAGAAACATTTTAATAGCACACGTCAAAATATACTCCTACAATTAGTATCAATAAAGATTTTAACTAAAAAAATAATGCCACACACTACCTATATAACTATCAATGTACTTGTAACCAATCCATGGTGTGCTTTCATCATCTATAAAGATTTCATTTCCTTTCAAAACATTAAAATTATACAATCTTTTAAAAATGTTCTGAATGTCTCATTCTAGAGACAGATTAGAACAGGGAAATGCACACTGTGATAGATGATTTTGTGAAATTTAATGTACTAACATATATTTCAAAAATTAAAAATAACTGAAATATCATATATACTGTTTGTAACATGCTATTTCACTTAACAGAATATAGCAGGCATGTTTTAATCTGTCAAATTCATGAGATTATAATGATCTGTTAATTATATAATGCATTTTCATTTTTACTGTCTCTTATGTATTCCTTTCTTTTCTCCTTATTCTCCTCTTGACTGATGATAGTTTCTCTCCTACCTTCATGTCATCTTATTTAGAGTCCAGATATTAGCAAAAATGTGCCATTTGACTCTAAATTGGACGGTCTCTAATTGAGTCAGTTTTCTTGCACATGACATAGTTGCACTCTCGTTTATAATTTAATAATACTTCATTGTATATAATATTCTTTATCTGTACATTTGTTAATGGGCTTCAGGCTAGTTTGCTATCTTAGCCATTGTGAATGGTGCAGAAAATAAACATGGATAGGCAGATATTTCTATGCTATTCTGACTTTAATTTCACATATATATGCAGGTGATATAAAATTGTATTATATATTATATTTATAAATTATATTATGTATAAGATGTGGTACAGCTGGATCATACGACAGTTGCATTTTTAGTTTTGTGCAGAGTCTCCATAATGACTCCATGGTCATAATTTATGTTCCTGTTAGCAGTGTAGAGTGTTTATTTTCCCCTCCATCTTCACTGACATGTATTGTTTCTATAATCTTGTTGGTAGCCATTCTGACTGGACTAAAAATGAAATTTTAGTGTAGTGTGATAGTTATTTCCTAAATGACTAAAGACATTGGGCATTTTTATACTTATTGACTTAATATTTTGAGAAGTGTTGTTAATTTGTCTTTTGTCAGACCATTTTATTTTATATTAATTTTTAAGTTAATAAATTAATAAATAGTTTTATAATAAGATATATTGTACAGATATATGGCACATAATGGGTAAATGTTCAAAATATTATGCTAGTAGTAGAAGTCAGTCACAGCAGACTGTGAAGTTGTGTACTCCATTCAAAAAATTCCAATGGAAGCAAATATATGTTTCTAGAATGTACATTAGTATTTGCCTAAGATTGGTTGTGGTTACAAGAAGTAACAATTAATGAAATGATACATTTTGGGAAAGCTTGACATTTGTAAGATTACATTATTGTGGTGATTATACAGTTCTGTGAATATAACAGAAACTAAAGCATTGTACATTTTAAGTGATAAACTTTATGAAATGTCAATTATATCTCAATAATGCTGTTAAATAGCCTTTTAACTATTTCAGGATTAAATATAAATAGCAAACCTTAATTTGGCTCTTACAACAAGGAATTTAATATATTAGTGTTGGTAAACAATATTAATGGTACACATAAGTAATTAAAGTACATTGTAGATTTATCTAAAAATGTAATATTGCATCACTTGTTAATGTGACATTCCCTGATAATTTCTCCAAAAACTATAGTTTATATAGTTCATAGAAGGCTGGAAATTCTTCAAAAGTTATTTTTGTTAACCTATTCTTATTTTAATGCAGGAATAGAAGGAAAGGTGGGAATATTTGAACTTTTTGAAAAAGAAGTTAGTAACAGTTGAGCAATTGCTGTATTAGGGAAGAAGAAATTGGAAAAGAGGAGAAAAAAATTTTAGAATGTAAATTGGTGACCAGGATTTATATTATTAAAATGGAATTTATACCCCATCCTGGTGAAGTGGACTTATTGATGACAAATAGAACTCTACAATCTAGGTAAACATTTCGTGTAAAATAACTTCCTTCAGAGGATTCAAAATACATTCCATCGCATTCTCATCTCTTGCCACGCTCAAGTATGTGTTGGGATAGGCTAGTAATGATAAGGTTAGAAAAGAATCTTATATTTAAAATTAATAAAAGTATATTTGACAACCTTCTCACAATATGTAGTATAAGTAGACAATAAAGATACTAATATCTGTATGTATGCATAATGAAATACTAATGTAGCCACATAAAAAGGAGCCAACCTTAGACATGCACACAGAGTGTTCCATTTGTTTTAATGACTTGAGAATCCAGACTGAAAAATGTGTCCGTAACTTATAAGACCACTGTCTCAACACACTTTAGTGTTCTCTGAGCCTTAACACAGGCTGGAGAATGGGAATTAAAACTTCCACGATCTGGGTCCAGATGGCACATTAACTCTTCAGCTCGTTTTATTTTTCAAAACAATGTACACGCACAACTTTGTCCCCTCCCCCATTGGAAAAAATCACAGCACTTCACTGAAGCACTGGCAAAGGTCAGATTTCCGAAGCTGGTGAAAACTGAGCAGCATTTCCATGTGAAAAGTTAGAACTTTATAAATTTTGGTTTTTGGTTACATCTACATGTAGAAACTAAACATGGCAAAAGAAAAAAATGAAAAATGGTTTCAGAGACAGATGTTATCAACTTGTAGGGTACACACGGGCTTTTTCTCTGAACTTACTAGAAACCAAATGCAAGATAAGTGTCCTGATAGACTGACAGATAGTCAGAAACATCCTCCTTTCTATTCAATGGCAGGGAAACAGAGCAAAACAAAAACGAAACAAAAGCTCTATTTGCTTCTGTATTTTTTTTAGAGATGGAGACTGCAAACCCACGAAGGTCAACAAATTATTCTGATCTACTTGTGTTTTGTCTGTTTTCTGGACCATGCTCCCTGGCGTGTTTTGTTTTCAATAATACTCATAATGGGCTCGACTGTATTCCCGCTCTTCGGCTGGCATCAGACTCTTATGAGCCAAATGTCTCCATGTGCCCTGCATACTAGCAATCTTTACCTTTTTTATGTCACTATAATAAGTGACTTTATATCAGTGACCCATGGATCAAAGGATTTGTCTTTTTCATTCCTTGTTCCTGTAGAAACAAATTTGTGAATGAAAGTCTTTGTAGTGGATAATCTGGGTATCTTTCACCAGTTGTTTGTCCTTCAAGCAAACTTTTACTAGAAGATTTTACTGCATAGTGTATACTTTTCTGCTATGGATCTGACTCCTCAAATGTGCTTTCCAACATGGGATGTTCAGTTCAGAGACTGCAACTCAGGCTTATCATTACTGATGAACTGTTCTTCTCTGGCTCAATCACCTCATTGATGTTCTTCAGTGTATAACTGCTCTGTAGTCAATAGAACCATCTTATATCTTGACTGTCATTCTCGGGAGAAGAATAAGCCTCACATGATTTCTATTATAGAAGGCCTTTTCTGCACTGTCTGGAAGCATCAGTTTGTTCTCCTATAGGCAGAGTCCAGTGTTTCTGCCCCATGACCCTGGCTCCTTAGACCAGCATGCTGAGAGGTATCCACCGTCCTCATGTGATTTCTGGAGGACTCCACTACATACACACAGATCCTAAGGGAATGCCATGAGTGCTGGGTCTGTATCTCCTCCCGCCAGCCTAAAACATTAGATCTGCTTTAGGTGCACTCTTTGTATACTGGTGACAAGGCCACTGCTCTCGATTCTGGTTTGCCAGAGCTGAGTGCTAGGCAAACGACTGCAGTGTTTCTTGAAAATCTTGTTCCCACGGTTCACTAATATCCAGTGTGTGCTTGTTCATTCTCATCCTCTCTTTTTGTTCTGCCTGTTGTGGTTGTGTTGATTTACAGCAAGTTGGAACAACATGGGAAACGGGCACATTGCGACCTTAAGCTGCTGTTATTTCCTCTTGTCAGCATGCCCCGCGATGTCCTGTCTGCGGACGCTGCCTCTCCTTCTCTGTGGCTGGAGGAGGCCTTCTCCTTTGCTGCTTTGGAACTAACAGCAATCAAGCGTGTGCTCTGTAGTACACTTGCCACTTTCTCGTTGAAGATCTTCTGGTAGCATTTCATCTAGAGCTGAATGAAGTTCTCTTTTTCCATGTTAGAACATTTTCTAGGCTGTGGCTTGTCCTCATTACTTCAACACCCTCAGCAGTTTTATTCTCCTCTGGAAGGTAACCTGCATTCTCCTCTTTCTCTTCTTCTCCCTCGTCATCCTCATGATCAGAACCGCCATCTTGTTTACTGCACTTGCATTTCCAGACGGTGATTTCAGCTCCCCCTTCTTCTTCCTCATTTTGTTAAAGACTTCCACCTTTTCTCGTAGCATGAACAAGTACATCTACTCTCCCTGGGGCCGAGCGCAGCCTCGTATGCCGCCTTCTGATCTGAGGACGGCAGCAGTCACTAAACCTTACCTGCCCTTTTTTATCTCTCCACAAAATTATAAGTTCTGTGTATTTTTTACTTTTTGGTTGTATTGAATTAAAATTATGAAAAATCATAAATATTTATCTGAAACACTCAAAGGATACTCTATAATAAAATATTAAATTGTTAAATGATGCGCTGTTACTTTTTATTCTCTTACTTTTATGATGACTTTCTTGCCAGGTAGATCTACATTGCTTGTTAATTGCACTTGGGAGCTGAAGAAAAAGAAATAGTGGCTGCAAATTTAAATTTAAGTTGTTAAATTCAGCTTTCAAATCCCAGATGTAAGGCAGAGAGATATGGATATAGACAAGCAGAGCAGAATTTTTCCTACACACAGACTATGTCAAGACTTCTTTGGTGCCAAGATAGAGCCCACGCAAGGCAGAAAGGGATCACACAGACTTCCTTCAAGAACCTTCTGGAAGTCTTAGGGAAGGAAAATCTCAGAGAAGGAGCTTCATTGTGGCAAGGAGGAACGTGCTGGGGATGTAAAAGGGCTTGACATATAAGTGGGAAATATAACCACGTAAAATGGAACAAAAAATTGAAGAGGCAGAAATAGGAAGTTTAGAGGAGACAGAAATGAGAATATGAACTTGGAGGGAGCCAGGTAAGTTCTGAGAATAAAATTCCTGTTTTATTACTAGAAGCAAGAGGAAAGAAGCTATGTTGGAGGTGGGTATGAGGCCAGTCAGGGCCATGGCCTTAAAGGTTATGTAGGAGTTTAACAGAAAATCCTTGCATGCTACTATCTTGAAGTTCACAAAAATACTACAGCAGAAATATCCTGAGATAAACCAAACCTTTAAAACTTTTTTAAGAACAAGGCTGTCTAAAAGGAAAGAGCAATCATTTCTTTTAGAATGCAATTTTCAGGGACTCCTGCATTGTTTATTCATTTTATCTGTTCTGGAAATATTAATAACCCTTTGGGTATATGTTGATGTTGAGAAAATTTAATCCATTGCACATGCTTCTGTAGTTTTCTATTAAGTTTAAATTATTTTACTCATAAAATGTAGCACAATATAAATCCCTTCGATTTTGTTCACTTCAGCTTTTCAGACCATGAACTTTTCCTTGAGGGGAGGCAGCATAGCGAAGAGAAAACACAAACACTTGGTAGCCAGATACAACTTACTCGCCGCACATCTTCATTCTCCGCAGCTGTAAAACGGCACTCCTAGTACGGAGTTGTCTGGCTTGTTGTGAAGATCGTATGATTTATGTCAAAGGCTCGTCAGTGCGACTGGCGAGTGAAAGGCTTTTTTGTTGTAAGTATATGTTTGTAAATATATCCAGGTTACTATCAGCCTGAGGACTTGTCCATGTATAGTGGTACCTTGGTTCACGAACACTTCTGTCTGTAAACAATTCGATTTCCAAACAGGAGCATTTGGAAAAATTTTGCTTTGGTTCGTGAATTCTGCATCCGATTATGAATACAACTGTAGCAATCTTTCCTGCAGGAACAGGGACTACGTTTTCCAGTCACGGAATGAGTTCAGTCCATGAACTGAACCACTGCTGTACCTTTTACATCTGTTCACGTTTGTTCCCCTTCCCTCCTCTCTTAATTCCCAGTTCTCTTCCCATCTCTGCAGGGTTTACTTCCTCATTTATTAAGGCAGCTTTTTTAAAAAAAATTTGCTCTTCAAATTACTTATATTTTGGGTCTCTCTTGTTGAAGAAACCACAGAATATTTAACCGTTTTTAAATTTTTACAATAGGGAATGTTTACATTTATTATGTGAAGTTGCTACAAGTACAGACTATATTTTAATACTGTATTCCCTCACACCTCTCCCTCCATCTCTTGAGCCCATGCCTACTTGAGAAAGATCTGTCTCCCTATTTCCTGTCAGCTAGCTCATATTTTGGTCTTTGTTTATAATTTGGGTTTCTCATATAAG
Source organism: Petromus typicus (assembly GCA_004026965.1). NCBI lineage: Eukaryota > Metazoa > Chordata > Mammalia > Rodentia > Petromuridae > Petromus > Petromus typicus. The sequence goes on along the minus strand of PVIR01024869.1, from coordinate 4,839 downwards.
AGAAACTATGTATTATTTAAGCTTGTGGACCTCATTTATTTCACTTAACATTATGGTCTCAGACAAAAAACTTGGAAGCAGCCTATATGAACAGATGAATGGATAAAGAAAATGTATTGATATATGATGGAGTACTACTATGCCATGAATATAACATTCATTTAACATTTTATGACTGACATTTCATTTATTATTACTGCCTCAAAATTCAGTCATATTTTGACAAATAATTCTATCATTTTTATAGCTGATATATATCATATATCTCATATATATGATATATCATCATTTTCTATAATATATACAAATATATATAATATATATTTTATAGCTGATCTTATATATGATCTTTCTTGTTCAATTAGAGCTATGTTCCTAAAGTCTTAGTCTTTGCTAAAACATATCCAGAAGTTTTATCAATCTTCCACATAGCATATACAGTATTTCACATCTTTAAATAGGTTATGGATGAGTTTGATTTTATTTTAATACATCTTAAAATATGGAGATCAAGATTTATTCTTCTGCATGTGGATATATCATCTTTGTAGCACCAATTATTGAAGAAACTCTCTTTCTTCTAGGATATAGTTTTGGACTTCTTGTGAAAATCAGATGGTTGAAGGTACCTGAGTGCTTTCTGCACCCTCTCTTCTATTCCATTGGTCAGTGTCCCTGCTTCTGACACATAAAAGCTGCGTCAGGAGACAGGTCTGTCATCTGTTCTTTATTGGTACATGCACGTGACATGTAATGAATATTTTCATTTTGGAGAGCTTATACATACATGTCCTATCCTAATGGCTTTTATTACTGATAAAGTCTATCTCTCCACAAAGCAATAGATGATAGAGATATAGATATCTTGGAAGCATTGACATCAGTTTTCTACCAATGCTAAGCTTTGATACTTAGAACTTGAGACAGGCATTTGTACAACTCACATATAAATAATTTCATTGTGAACATGCTCATGACCTTAGAAGGGTGTTAAACTCTCTATAGAGAGCTTAAAATATTAAAATATCACTATACCACATATACTTTCCTCTCCTCTGAATTAACAATGTATTGGCACTGCATGTACTTTGATAACAATATGGAGAAAATCCTTTTATATGTTCTACATGGGAATTCTTTAAATACAGTAACTGTGGATGGCTGACATGTTTTCCTCACACTTAACAAGGCAATAATAATCTTTGTCTATTTGTGTGTGTTGATTTATAAAATACTTATCATTCCATACATCTTCAAGTACATACACACTAATAAGCTCAGCACTTGAGAGTTTGAGGCAGGAAGATTTCAGTGTGTTGAAGGTCAGAATGGGCTAAATAGTGAGTTCAGAACCAGCCTGAACTACATAGTTACTTTGTATCAAAAATACTCAATAGTGGCTGCGGAGTTAGCTCAGTGGTTCCAGTGCCTGTCTTGCAAGTGCAAGGGCCTGGGTTCGATTCTCAGGTAACCACATACAATAATGGGTGTGGAGACTCACGCCCAGCAGCAACCAGTACCACATACCACAGAGCCAGGCGTGGTGGCTCACTCCTTTAATTCCAGCACTTGGGAGGCAGAGGCAGGAGGATTGCTGTGATGTGAGTTTGAGGCTGAGTTCAGGGCCAGCCTGAACCACAAAGTGAGACCTTGTCTCAAAACAAACAAATTAAATAGTAAAGGCTTAATTAATTAAAAAAACACGTTTTCATATTCTTAGCTTTCTTTTTTCCCGTTTGATGATTCTTCTTCTGATGTGGCACAGCTGTTAATCACTCTAGAATTTAATAGAAGGACAGTAATTTTGAGACATCTGGACAACAAGTAAGAATTGCAGCATGATTAATCAATAATACTAAGAAATTAACTGAATTAATTTGCTGGTGGAAATGCTATGCTTTACTTTTTTGGAGAAACACTAATGGAAACAAAATCTTCTCTTTTTAGATGAGTACTTCACAAAGGTAGTAGAAAAAAAAGATGGATTTGTTATTGAGGAAGCATTCTATTGAAAATATATGCATCTCAATCAGCTAAAATAAAAACAGAAATAAATCTGTTTTTCTATACAGTCAACACATATAACCACCACTAATGCTTCAAGATAAATAATAATTAAATCTCAAGAGGCTTCAAGACAACCTTTTTGCCCTAAAATCATTCTATAATGGAGGTGACCATTTCCGTTAGCTAACTGATTGCAAAGCAGGAAAAAATAAAACTTTTACTGGTTGATGACAGGTGGTAGTTTTTCCAGTGGCCTCAAATGCAGCAAGAGCCTCAGATAGCTTCTGAGAAGATGCACACATAGTTCAGAGTGATATAAAAATAACTTGCAAGTTTTCTAAGGTAAATTCTTTAAAACAAAGGCTAAATCCTTTATCTTAAATGAGCAGAAGTAAGTTTCTTGTTTTTAAGTTTTGTTTGTCCCAACACCCTGCAATCTATGTTTGATATAACATCTAGTTGTGTATTCATAATAGAATATTATGGATTAGAAAGATTCATTCCTGGAATGAGTGTGCCCAAGTGTTCCATGTGCCATAACAGGACAAGTAAAGAAATTTTGAGAACACAGTAAAAATCAATCAAGGGCATTGCAAAGAAACATCCATCAATAAGACAGCATGACAGGACCTTTGGGAGAATCTACAAAGAATATGAGAATTCATTCTGAGTCAAAAAGAGATAGAAGTAATCTGTATTTCAGGATATAGTTGAACTCCCTTAAATCTAATTTTTATAAAATTCATGGCTTTTATTCCCACTAGGGTCTTATCAGATCTCAATGAAACACTCAGACTCCCAAGACTACCATAGGCCATGTTACAAAGAATCCAGCCACAATAGGCCCTAAATTTCCCAACTGGACAGTTTTGGACATGTTTTGCTCTTTTCTGCAAGAGTTTGTATAAAGAAATAAAACTTCTAGGCTGTTAAAAGATATGTTTTATTAAAAATTAATGAGGAATCTTATTAAAAGAAACTTTTGCCTGTACACGTAGACTCTAAAGTTAGAGCAATTAGATAGTCAAAGAGAAACTAGATTTAGAGAGGTACCATGTCAGACAATTACCATAAGAGCAGGGGAACCAGCCTCCTTACCTAATTTCAATCAAATGCAAAGAGGCTAATGTGCAGGCATCGAAGGATTCTTATTTAATATGTAAAGCACACACAGCTTCACATATACACATGTTCCTGTGTTCTCACTTTAATATCACTCTGTTATTATGCCAGACACACACATCTTCACTATTTACTGATTACCTCTAAGTTACCTTTCTCTAAGGCTCCCGTCCAACATGTCTTTATCACAAAGCAAAAGGAAGAAATCAAATGACCAGAAAGAATGTAGACAGGGCTACCCAAAGTTAAGATCAAAGATGGCCAGAGAGCAGTCAGATGGGGTCAACTTCCAGGTGCCCAGAGAGGGAGTGGGAAAATTCACTAGTCTTGAATGAAAGGAGCCAGGGATAAGAGTGGGAGATATTTCCCTCTGTTCCCTCCAGGTAGCTTTCTTTTTGTTCAACCATTTTCAAATAAACTGTCTTCCTTTATTTTAAACTGTCTCTTTAATTCTTTACTGTCACTGTGTACACGTCCAGGTAGCTGTGAGCTCCTGGTGAGGAGTGGCGCGTACATCCCACCCCTCCACAGCAGCCCTGTATTCACAGTCCCTGTAGCTGTCCATTCTGCTATCTACTTGTCACATGAGAACTCACACTTAAGGAGACAGAACCACCTAGCTGATGGGTAGAAGCTGCTCCACACGCATTTTGTTTAGAAATATATGCTCCACAGGTGAGAATATTCTTCACGACAATGGTGTAGAATCCCAGATGCTGACAAGAGACTAAGAGTCACTGGACCCAGGCAAGTATGAAAGTATGGTATCCGCATGGTAAGATGCAGGCCCGGAAGTCACTGAATAGCATACTCCTTGCTATTTTACACTTAATAGAGCCAGAGAGTTAAACTGAAATGAATTTTTCACGTGGGAATGTCTTGTTTCTTTGTGGTCATAAGGAAGTCCTTAAAAATCTTACAACCTTAGCTTTCTCAAATCTAAAGTGATGACTGTGTCTTTATCTCATGGTACATGTCAGTGGTTTACTTATCTTGCATCTACCCATGCGTTACAGTGTTGTCATACACTGACCCCTTTGTCGGTGATCAACTACTCACAATTATTCTCATTTTTCAAACTCTGTCTTATATCAGATCTTCCATGGAAAACCATGTCCAAGCATCCTAGCCCACAGTAATCTCTCATCTATAAGTATGGCACCCAGAATATTGAATTTATGCAATTTCTAACATTTGCCTATGAGATTTTAACTTCTTTTTTTTTAATCTTTATTGGTACATTAAATATACACATCATGATTGCACTCCATAATGGGGATTTGTACCAGTATAAGACACAACTTAATTCTCATTTAACTTCTTATAATACAGAAATGTATTCACAATACATTGGGTGTTCCTTCAAAAAAAATCTCTACTCCACATAGTGGTAAAAAATTGATGGTTAACAGCAATTTAGAAAAGAATACAGAAATTTACAAAGTTCACTTAATGAATGGTTTCCTTTTTCTTAAATAAATTGTGGGCTGGATTAATTTGTTTCCTTTTTGATTTGAAGACTACTTTAACTCTTGAAATGTTTCCAAACCATTCTTTTATTTTTCTTCCAAATTGTATTACTGTCTCCAAAGCCTTGTTTTACTCCTTTGTTCTCATCTCCAACCCTTCTTAGCAGTAAATGTTCAAAATGCTTAGAAATTCATGTTTGTAGCATTCTGCAGTTAGGGCACCATCTGAAACCTGAGCCTC
>PVIR01024868.1:0-25449 GCA_004026965.1 Petromus typicus | reverse complement strand
AAATGTATAAAAGAAGGCTATTAAATAAAATGTGGCGTTCACTCGGTATTGACTGATGAACCCTTCCAAGTCTTGCTCTCCTGTCTTTCCTTATTTCTCATCCTAGCCCCTCAGCTCGGTCACCCCTTTGCTCTGCCTGGCTGACACTGCCATACCCAGCGGTGAAGCCCCGGCATTTGTGTATACATGTGTTTACATTTAGCAGTAGGTCATCACTTACCAGACAATGTTTATGTTTCATAATGTCATGTCATTGAAGGAATATAAATAGAATAAGGTAGTTTCACGATATAATTATCTTACATTCCACTAAGAATCTCAATAAATAGATGAAAAACTAGACACTGTATTATCATATTCTTCTTATTAACCATACTATAATAGAACAGTTATAAAACGTTCATATCAATACAATGAATATATTGGTAAAATAGACATGTTTCCAAAAAGAGATTCTGTATTGAAAGGGTTTAATAATTATTTAAGGTGGAAAAATTATTGAATTCCAAATAAACCATAAAGGTAATTAAGGCTAACTTTCAAATACATAGAGTAAAATTGTAATTTATATTAATATGATTGATTTTAATTAAAGCAGTCAATTTTTAATTATGTTTTCATTCTACTTTGTGGAGTCTGATTCAAATCTATATTGTATAAAAATAAATTACCTATACATATACATATATATATATATATATATATGAAAATTCCTTATTAACCAGACTATTTAAATAATTATAACTATTCATTCTTTTATTATAATAATGGTTATAAAACATTAACTACTGTATCATGAACCAGGTTTATATAAGCTCATCATATCCTCACTTGACATGTAAAGGAATTGGAGGTTCGCAAGGTTAAATTAATTCTTCAAGGTCATAAAGTGCCAAGAGTTAGTTAACACATTGTTCAGATTGATTGCTTTTAGTCTTACAAAAAATTATTAGATAGAACATTTATACACTCCTAGAGATAATTAATCTTCCTCTTCATATTCTTTTCATTCTAAGTAATTTGTCTCATTTTACACAAACTTCCATTCTATTACTCTTAAGCTTCTTTAATGACCATTCACACATAATAGTACATACCATTATTAGTAACATTTCTACTAAGCTTTTCATACAAATGCTGTACTTAGGAGTATGTAGTTCAGCTCTGTTAATGTCTAGAAATTCTCTCACAATTCCTTCATTATGATGGCCCTTATGATACAATTTTCCTTCTTTGTGAAAGTAGCTGTCTGTAATCTAGTGACCCAGAACTTTTTAAAACACAATTCAAAATACAGTGCTCAGTACAACCTAGAAATAGCAGGATGACTACAAATGGGTCTAAGGATACAATGTGAGAACAAAAAATAAATTGATTTTTGCATATAAACAATTTATTATAAATTGTTTTCATTGTTTAGCTATATAACCTGGGTGCATCTTTCAGAAAATTTTGGTATCATATCCAAGTCACACAAAAAGTCTGGGTCATCAATTTAAAACATTTTTCTAAATAATTAAAACAAAAATTTGGTTACTGAATCTTTCCAAAGATTCATTGCAAGTATTTCTTATATTTTGTGATGTAAATTGTCTGCCTTTTAAAATAGGATCTGCAGATAAGGCATGTAACAACTCATTTTGAAAAAGAACCTTTCTGAAAATAAATGTATTTTGGCACAAACCATCAAAACCTAAAATAGCACAACTAGCTGCCAAAGTCATTCTGTGAATCCGTCAGGAGGACACTCTGCAGAGGCATTAATCTCCCCTCAGGAACAGAGTCAACTTTGGGAGATGCCTAGGTTGGGAGTCACAGACATCGCAGTTCCTTACTGGCCTCACCTCATTGTACAGGATCTTATGCTGAAAAGCTACAAGAGCTATGTTGGATTTCATAAAATTAAACTGTTTTAAGTCAAAACACAAGCAAAAGTGTACAACTAACAAAATACGTTTTCATTCTTACATTTTATATTTTACTTCATTTTCTATAAAAACTGGCTTGCTTTAAAAAAAAAAAATAGAGCTACTCCTCATACACTCCTAAGGATAGGTGTTATACTTTGAGTGAAAACAGGAAAAGAGGCTCAGAAAGAACTTTGGATGGGAGGGTTATTTGTTGGTTGGGAGTGAAAAGAGCAAGCAATAAATTTATGGGTAGTGTTAGGTATTATTGTTACGAGGTCTGGGATTTTGTTCAGATTCTTGATGCATTGAATATAGAACTGAGTAGAACACACAAATGGAGCAAAAGTTTATTAAAATGTTGTCAAGCATCATGAGAAAAGCTCACATCTCAATGAGACATGGCACCAAGGGTTTTAAGTATCAGTGATGAATTTGAGGGTTCATCTGAGGTTCTGCTTGACTGTGACTCTATTACATGAGATGGTGGATTTTTAACCTTGTATAGCTGTTGGAGAAATTGTTATGGCATTCAAAACACAGGGAGGCAGGATCAAAATTTCCTGGTAAAGGACATGATAGTTAAAGTAAGGATTTGCCAAGGCTTCCTGAAAAATCTCTAGGTGCAATTCAAATATTAATCTTGTAGAAACTGGGTAACCTGGCTACATTCCCCCGTTGTGATCAGATCCAGATATCTTTGATTTAGGCTAATAGTTAGCATTGCAGGAAGATCTAGCCCAGAAAGTGAGTTCAGATAAGGCTCTCCCTTCTCTTTAACTACGGTCTTGACACTCATTTCTAAATGACATAGTCCACATAAATCTTTATGGGATGTTAAATCAGCTTTCATACAAAGTTTAAATGATCTATGGTGGTCTGTGTATGGGACCAACATCTGAAATATAAGTGAGTTACTGTGTGCATTGGAGAAATCTACAAGGCAGGAAGACTGAATCACTTTATTAAGGACTGCTTGAGTAAGGATTCAGTGCAAAAGGGAGACTGGAACCCTTGCTCAACCATCATTTACAAATTGATTTATTATCTCTTGCAAGAGATAAATATTATGGAATGATTAAGCAGACATTGTTCAAACATATGTGAGAGAATATTTTCTACTGTTGGGCCAAGAATGGAGAGTATCTAGGAAAGCTAATCACAAGTACACTTCCAGAAGAACTGGACATTCAGCCCTGTTCCTGTGATCAGAATGTGTGATCTCTGAGAGGATTTACACCTTGTTTTACAATTCTACACTGGCTGGTATGATAACAGCATGGTTTGCATGGGGAGAATTAGCATATTCCTTGTTTATATCAGATGGAAGTAGACAAGGAAATTAGGAAAGGGTAGTTCTGCAGAGCAATCTGTATATCAGAGTGATATAAGCTATGGTACAAACACCTATTAACTGCAAGGAAGGCATAGAAGGACTTTACTGTACTTCTACAAGGAATATGCTCAGAACAGTAAGACAGGTAGCAAGATTAAGAGAGAAAAAGAAATTCTGTATATCAGTTGTGAGAGTGCTTGTGCACCTCTTCTCTCAAAGAAATATCAACTTCAAAATAACGTTCCTGCTATGGGCTGAAAGCAGGAAGTTTGTAGTTGAGATGTGCCTTGGGTCTTATTTTCTTGAAAAACGTACTGTCTCTGTGAGTCAGGGAGAAACTATGTGGTTGACAAGAATTCATGTATCAACAGTGAATAGTTGAAGTAGAGCTTGACAGCAAGTAGCCAGGGGCTGGGATCTGGGACTCAGAAAAGGGGTGATATTCATTGGCAAAAGTCAGAATTTTTATCTTATATGTTTTGTGAGACTTTTGAAGTAAGAAATAGATATTAGATTGGTTTAGAGAAACTTGTGCTGGAGAAGCATGTTGCCTATAAACTTATGATTTGTTATAGGCAAAGTGACAGTGAGTGATTCTGTGAGAAGACTGAGAGTTAGTAGAGTGATTTAGAGCCTGTATAAAGATTGGAGCTCAAGCAACAAGGGGGATATTTCAAATGATTAGACCACAATAGAGTTTCATGAATAAGTACTTTTAATTTCCCTTGCATAAAATAATTGATGAGAAGAATAAATCCTAAAATGTATAATTTCCACTGAAGAAGACATGTAAAGATTGCTTACAGAGGATCCAATAAGTTGAATGTGCAGGATAAGAATGGGTATCAAGTTGGGAGAAAAAAAGTAGCATAGCTACCTTTCTACCTTGCATAGCTAGCAATTTTGTGGGAGGAATTCATTATTTCACTTTAAGAGCTCTTTCACGTAAGCAGATGAATGAAAAAAAATGTGGAATGATAGCAGGTTTGATGGTGTGATACTACTCATAGGCAACATCGTAGAGCAAATTAAAACAAAGTAGCAGAGGTATGTTATAAACCATGTTAGGATGTTTGATGGAACAAGGAAATTATGTGTGATGCCACAGAATGAGCCAGAGTAGGGAGGAAATGATCAAATGAGGCTGGGAAGGACAAACTCTAAGCCTAAAATAAATGCCTACTTAAAGGTGAAACTCCTTGGTTAGAGCTTGAGGAGAGCTTTCATTTCTCCTCAAGCATAATGAAGTTAGGTGTCTCTGTAGCAGAACATTCAAAACAAAGCTTTCAGATAGGCCAGGATATAATGAATGTCTAAACTAGAATCAGTCAAAGTAGTTAAATTATGTCAAAAATTTTAAAGCATGATTGTTTATACTTGTTAGAGGAAAACTCATCTGTGGTTAAATACTTTTGCAATCTTTCTAAAAGGAACTTGAACTCCTTGACAGGTTCACAAGAATATTTGGTGTGTGTGTGTGTGTGTGTGTGTGTACAGATATTTTGGCTCTCTCCAGTGGAGATAGGTTGATTCTAGAAAGGGGAATCCAGTTATTCACACCTACAAATGCTGGAGGAGTTTGAATGAACAAAATGTCTGTTCTTCTGTACTCTCTACATTATAGATTTAACATACTTAGACAGATACTAACTAGTCACACAGAGCTAGTAGACGGCAGGGTCTTACATCTATATTGTTGGATAAATTGTTGAACTCAGCCCCAAAAGGGAAGATACTGCAAAATGTTATCCCTTTGCTAGAAGATAGAAAAGGCCTCTACTATAACATTTCGCTTGAATTCAAAATTAGCTTAGTCTTTAGGATGTCTTAAATTTTCATGATGGACATTGGAAATAACCAGAATCAAAGGTCAAAAATATTTTGGCAAAGTTTTACTAGAGTCTATTTTAGAGTATGATTAGCCCTTTGATCTTATCAGAAGATTGAAATTCTTATGCTGAACATGGATAGAGCTTTGCTGTTCCTTGAATTAAGAGTGAAAAATGGGTCTATTGCCTTTTTGGGATAGCACAAACTGAGGGATGATTTCTTTGTGAAGTACTTTAACTAATTCTGTAGGGTTTTGTTTTGTTTTGTTTTGTTTGTTTGTTTTTTGAAGGCCAGCTCATAAGTCACTGAATGCTAATAATGTTTTATTCCTCCACATTCTGAGGTTGAGTGAACACTAACTTTGTTTTATTTATACAATATGTCCTTCTTTCTATAAACTGTATCAGAGGTAGGCTGGGATATTTAAGGTACAAACAGAGCAAAGTTGGGTCAATTGTTCCGTCATTTCTGCTATCCTTGCCCTTGTGAAAACATGGATGATCATTCCTTGTGTGATCTCCCACAGCAAAGGAAGATGTTTTTTGTTTATTTGTTTTTTTAAATAGCTTATATGGTGTTTCATGAGGAAGAATTGGTTTGTTATCCAAGTACCACTATTATTCCTACTTGGTTCCTCTTTATCCCAAAGCCTACTAATTGTGTTGACGTTATAAGTTGATTTTAATGATTCTTTAAGAGATGGGAAGAATCTAAGACAGTTGTTATTCCCTGAGAATAGTGATATATCCTAAATATTGAACTGTCTGACCTAATAGCATGTTTTGGCTAGGAAACTGAGGATTTGGACAGTTCACAAGTTTTGCTATAGAATATATTACAATCTGCATACTATAGGACAGTTCACTTCATAGGTTCTATGTTCTGTAATTTTTTTCCTAGTGACTAACCCCAAAAGAAGGTGTTATCTCTAAATCTGTATCATGATGTTTTCCAAATATATAGCTGTTGTTCTTTTGTGATTTTATTCTTCTACTCAAAGACAAACAAAGATCTAGTCTGGATAAAAAAAGAGCATAAAAGATGATATTACTGAGATCCAAGACTGAGAATCAATTTATGTCTTCTCAAATTTGGAAAGTAATTATATATGAATATTCAACTAGAGAATGGGTAGGAAATATTTCATTAATTAAGCAGAGGTCTGCTTTACTTGATATTCTCCTGAAAGTTTTCCTACTGGTAGAATAGGAGTGTTGCAAGGGGTGTAACAAGATCAGAGAAAGCAAGGCCCTGGAATATAGTTCTGTGCTACTGTTGCCTGCCTGGCAAGTGAAAGGTACTGAATTTGATGTCCAGTTCTGAAAAAAAAAAAAAAAAAGTCAGATAAAACCATGATTCGCAAAGTTGTCTATGAGCACTGGAGGTCTTTAGTTTGATAGGGTTTTGTTTTGAATTGCCAAATTAGCTGAGATCTTTTATTTCATAACTACTCACATTGCTGCTTTTTCTCTTCCAGGGGAGCCATGATACCAGGCAGCAGGATGTATCTGCTGCATAATTGAATCAAAGAGGTTTGGTGTAGCTTTGAGAGTTAACATTCACTTTGATCTTCAGTGGAACTGAAGAGCAAACCCAAATCTTAATGCTAAATCTCTTACTGATAAGAAAGCAGGCAACAGGAGATAATTAAAAATTCATGACTGAACACTTTTTCTTTGACTTGTAGTGTCAGAGTAAGTGAAATGAAGCTCAGAGTAGGGTTTTCTTCTACCTCAACTATGGCTATAGATGTAGAAGATAATTTACTGGAAAATGAGATTGAAAGAGAGTACGCTCCCTTTGTATTGATAAAGGACTGAATTTGCTTACCTATGACATCTGTAGATACCCAGGGCTCCTCTGAAGTGATGGGGATACTTGTGGAAGGGACATTACAACTGTCCTTGGACCTTTTAGTCATCTTCATTCGAGAGGGCAGTGAGAGCTCTGGCTCATTTTGCTCTTCTCTGGGAGTTGGAACAATCAATTTCTAAGAACAAAGATCAGTAACATCAATTGCTGACCTACAGAATGTCCCCCGTGATGACACAATACAGCCACACTTTCAGTGCATGGTTTCCTGCATTTAAAGAAAGATCAGTTTCCTTGGAAGATCTTGGTTTTTCCTTTGAAAAACATGGAAATACTTAAAGCATTTCCATTATGGCCAAACACACTGGCTGTAATTCTGACCTGTCTTTGTGTCAGTTTCTCTATTCCATTTCTCAACTATTGAGGGAAGATAAAATTGTGTTCAGCAATTGGAACAAAAGGGTCAGAGGCTGGATGTGCATTTGGTGTAATTTTCACTGAATATCTAGGACTACTTGGTTAGTAAGTTGCTGTTCATTTGTGGCTGTCCTGAGAAGATGGATTTAAGCTAATATATTTACAGAAAGCTTTCTCCAGTTGGGTTTTAAAAGAAAGGTGGATACTCCTTCTTCCCTGTGTAATTTATCTTTATCTTTTCTTGAGTAATATGTTATCTATTGAGTTTTTTTTTTCTTCCTGACAAAAGAGCCATCTCCATTTTAATACTACTACAGGTAACATTTTTAGTGTTATTGCCACACTCCTTTTTCTGTGGGTGGAATGATAACATTCCCTGAGTGGTTTCCAAATTGTCTACAGCAAATTGGTCATTAGCATATTGCCTAACCCTCTTTGTTTTCATCTAGTGCTCAATAAATGACCAGAACAAATTGTACATCTAGCCAAGAGAAATGAAAACCTAAGGAAAGAGTCTGAAAACATCAGAAAACCTATTCACATATTTTATTTTATTTTATTTACATTTTTGAATGTTTAACAAATAAGAGGATGTGGACCTGAACTGTACCCTCTCTTCCTAAAGTCCCTCTCAGTGGGAGGATGGGGTATGTGTTAGAAGCATAGGAAACTCCAATCTGTGTATATCCTGGTGGACTTAATGTGTGTGGGTGCTGTAAGGAAAGGGTTGATGAGTTTTGTGACTCTATAGGGACTTAACCACTAATAGGGTCTCCAAGTCACTTGGAGAAGGTAGGCTGGCACATTGACCTGAGGATTATAAGAAGAAATTTTGTTTCCCTGGTTTTGTATCCCTCCTTAAACTGCACAAAGAGGTTTGACACACAGTGGCAGCAAGAATAGTGGGTCACATATATCAACTTTTGGCTCATGAGTCTTTTTAATGTATTATCTATTGAGTCTTTGCAAAGGCACAGTTTTTGATGGATATCAAAATCTCAACATAAGGGATTTAAAACAACTTCCTTTATTTCTTGCAAAACAGATCTAATTGAAAAGTAGTATTGTCATTGAAACTATCAATCTCCAGCCATTGCTAAAAAGTCCCCAAGTTTATATTGGAACCAGTCTGTATGGCAATAGAAATGAGCTGTTTTCTTGTTAAACTTTCAGGGTCAAATTGTTCCCAATTATAAAGGAAATGACCTAGTGGTGAGGTCATTGAAATCCATGGAAATTTTTCTCATGAGTCCCCCAAATTAGAAAGAGAATCCTAAATTCAGAATTTCTTCAAGATTGTTCCACCTTATAACCATAATTTTGAGCCTCAGGTCATCTTTTGTAAGATCAAGTTTTCTGCCAAATATTTCTGTCAAAATAGACAGCATTGGTGTCTTTTATTATTTTTTTTTTCCTGCAGTTCCTCTAGAGTTTATACCCCCCTACATGATCTCGGCTTGCAGGATGAACACTTTGACTGTAAACCTTTATCTGATTTAGAGAAAAAAAACTTCTGATAACACAAGCACACTGTAGAAGATGGCTAAAGACCATTATGGAGAGGCACATCAAGGTTTCTGATCCCTGAGTTGGTGCAGTTGTTGGCAAACTGTTTGACCTTTTATGACCTTTGGATACACTGTCATAGCATTCAAAACCCATAGTAGGAGTGGATTTCAGGTCAAAGTTACATAATCAATAATATATTAATTGGGGTTTTTGTGGAAGACTCAGTTATACATGCCCAGAAACCTATTGTGCGCAAGCCGGGTTATCTGATTACTTTTCACTTATTTTATTCAGACTTGGAAATGGTTGTGTTTGACTAATGTATAACTGAGAAAGTGGATCAGCTGAGAAATTTCACTCCAGTAATGATCTTTCCTTTGTCCTTCAGCTGTCTCCTTAGCTACCTCCTCATTTACACAGTTGTGTCCTGTATCTGCTGCCCAAAATTTAGTTATTTCTTATAACTTTAATACAAGTTAATCTTTGACTGTGGGAAAATACAGTGGAAATAGTAAACAGAAAGAGACTATTACACCCAAAATGATATGTAAAAAGAAATTTTATAGACTAGAATTAATTTAGAACAGTACTCATGAGTCTAATACTGGATTCCTGAACAAATCAACAAGAAATATGCAAATAGAAAAGAACTAAGGTCCTTTTCATCAAGGTGCGGGAATTGGCAGACTGAAGACACATATGATTTCATGCTCCTCACATTCTGGGAATTATTCTCAGATTTGAAACATTTTGGATCAATATGTCTCAAGTGAAAATTGCATGATATTCAAATGATTGGTCTCATGATAGAATTTTCAACTTTGATAATATAAAATATGTGGAATTTATTTTCTTGTTAAATATGTATGCATATCATATCCTTCATTTTTGTGATTGGCAATAAAGGCCAAATTATTTACTAATTGGCCCCTCAGAAGAAAAAAGAGAAAAGGCCAGGCTTTTCCTTAACTTAATGCAGCCCCACACTTGAGCCAGATGGAATGCCAGCAATCATGAATTTGACTAATGAACAGAATTAATTCACGACAGTCACCCTAGGGGTCCTTAGTTGCACCTCTGGCCAGAACAAATGTTCCAATTTTTCCAATTAATAAAATCCTACTTATCACTTTATATATGTTTATAAAAATCTAGTCTATTATTTATTCATTAAACAAACAAGAAACTTTCGGAGAAAAGAAAATGTGCTTATAGTTTATTACTTTTCAATTTTTATTCTTCTAATGTTCACATTTCAGTATTAGTACAAAGCAAACAATTGTGGGGGTCATTTTTTGTTGTTGTTTTTTTTCCTATATATTTTATTCACGTGACAAATTTTGGGTAAATCATAATATAAATTGTACAAATTAATATAACTGATCAGTCTATTCCATAAATTTAACTGCTATCAAACATAATCCCTGTATTGCATTTTAAAAATTAATTTTAAAGAATACCCAAAATGATTTGGAATTTTCTCAATTAATTCTATAAATTTAAACAAATTAGCGTCCAATATTTTTGTTCTTTGTTTTCTTTATTAGTTTGTTTTTTGGTACCAGGGATCAAATTCAGGACCTTGCACTTGCAAGGCAGGTGCTGGAACCGCTGAGCTAAGTCCCCAGCCTAGGGGCCACAATTTTTATATTACAAATTTGAGAAAACATTGAGAATTTTAAAACAGAGGCACAAAGTTAAGAGAGAAAGAAGAATGTGAGTTAAATAGTTTTAATGTAAATGTGACTTTTAAATTCTTAGTGGTACAGGGGAGGGAAACCTAGTTCCCCACTTGAAACATGACTTTGTGTTCTCTAAAATAAAAAAATGAATTTTAGGATCGATGGACTTTTGAGTAGGAAAATTTTATTGAGAAAGAAATCTTCTATCTAAGAGAGGCAGAAAAAGAAACATGGAAAGGTGGGTACCCATCTACCTCACTTTTTAGAGAGCTTTTATGAAACAAAGCTATGAGATAAGGCGAGTTTAAGGTGAGGACTTTAAAAATGGACAGACTACAATCAATCAATGGGATATAGCAAGTATAGCTACTTAAACAATACTGATCAGACAGGGTCCAATGTGGAATGTAGTCACATAGTAAGTGTACAAGAATTTTGTCAGGAGACTTATCTATGTGGATTAAAGTCCTGGCCCTCTACCCCAAGGAACTTGTAATCACTGCATTCCTGGGGAGGAGGTGGATCTGGATCTTGATGCTGCATCCTGGGCGAAGAAAAAGGTCTATCTATCACTGCTATCTGAAAGTTTTTCTTGATGGTGTTGACCTTTGTTAAGTGTATCTTTTCTGGTGAGTTTTTCAAGGGCAAGTCGTATCTATCTACCACCATATGTCTAGCTAGCTTTTCTACCTTTAATCATAGAAACACAAACCCTGTTTAAATGAATGACTGAGAAGCAAAACGTTCTCATTAAAGTGAATTTGATTGTTCTGTGCTCCAGTCACCCTTGGATTACTCTATTGAACCAGCACATTCAAAGGTGGTCTAATATTTACTCATGCAAATTTTTAAAATAATTGCATTATAAAATTATAGTTAAGGAAACCAATTTTAAAGGAATTAAATTTATGAACAATTTAACTCTCTTTCTGAGATGAATTAATCATTTATTTAAAATGACCTTACAGACAGTGCTTGTGTTGTGTAGTATTTTCTTCAGATAATTGGGGTTAGATGTTTCTCTGTTAATCTTAGCATCTCACTAGTTGTTTCAGTGCTTTGCACTAGTTGTTTAATGTTTTGACTTTAGGATGTTTTTGATTCACAAAGATAAGATAAACAAAGGTAAAGGGTGCTTGTGGTTTATTTTTTAGCAATACCATTTTAGAAGATGCCAAATTAATTTTAGATATTAAAAGTACTACATAATTTTCTCCTTAAAAAAATACACAATACTAACAACAAGGATAAATAAATCTGTGACTGTCAATCTGTACATTTTTTCTCAACAGGCTTTTTTTTCCCCCTGGTGTCATCTACAATGTGAGTCAAAATAACTCACTCTGAACTGCAAAAAGGAGGAATCAATCATGTGTAAAGAAAACATGGGAAAAATATAGTAGTTATTGCTACCAACTCTATGATTACCAAAAGTGTGCATAATTATTATCCCAAAAAACACATGTATTTCAACCTAATTGCTGATTGTTCATTATATTCATCAAGTGACTTTCACTTCATACTTGCAGTGACATCTCAATCCCTTTCTAGTCAGCTGGGATAGAACAGACATTGGAAGAAAGTACATAAGGAAACTTGTTATGTAAAAATTTTACTTTTAAGAAGATTGAAATTTTAAGACAAAAATCAAAGTCACTCAAAATAACCTCTACCTGTACTCATGAGCCTTTTATTTAATGTTCTGATTTTTATTTTTAAAAATCAATTTTTTATTTGTACATTTTAGATGAGCATGATGATAATATTCAATATAAGGAAATTGTACTTCTATGTGATATATCTTGATTCTCCTTTTGCTCCCCTCCTTCTTCCTTTGATGCTTCCCCTCTTTATTTTCAAAACATTTGTTGCCATTTTTTTCTTTCTTTTTCTTTTACCTTTTTTTCCTTCTTTCCTTTCCCCCTACCATCTTATATCTTTTCCCACTTGAAAATTTCCTTCCTATTGAACAATATCTATTATGCATTTTGGTCCTTATTTACACTTTCAGTTTTTCACCTAAAAATAGTGCAATATTTGTGTGTCTGATTTATTTCACTTAAGAATATGGTCTGAAAGTATATATATTTAGCTATAAATATCTAAAGTTTTTCATTTTTTGGAAAAATAATACTCCATTGCATAAGAAACCACATTTTCTTTATCCATTCATTGATTTATGGGTACTTGGGCTGTTTCTAAGACGTAACTATTTCAAACTGTGCTGCTGTCAACATGGGTGTGCTTCTATAAATGTAGTGATACTTTTAGTTCTTGTGGGAAGATATCAAGCAGGAAAACAGGAGGGTAAAATGAAACCTCTAGTCCTAGTTTTTGGAGAAATCTTCACACTGATTTCCAGATCTTGCTGTCTACCTTCCTTCCCATTAACAGTGGAGATGTGTATATCCAAAGGAAAAGGCAGGTTTACAAAAACAAAGCAGCATTTTCTCTTCGATATATATATATGCAATGGAGTATTATTTTTCCAAAAAATGAAAAACTTTAGATATTTATAGCTAAATATATATACTTTCAGACCATATTCTTAAGTGAAATAAATCAGACACACAAATATTGCACTATTTTTAGGTGAAAAACTGAAAGTGTATATATATATAAATTTTTGGGGGTTTTGTTTGTTTGTTTGTTTGTTTGTTTTTAGGTTTTTTTGAGACAGGGTCTTGCTTTGGAGTTCAGGCTGGCCCTGAGCTCAGCCTCAAACTAATCACAGCAATCCTCCTGCCTCTGCCTCCCAAGTGCTGGGATTACAGGCATGAGCCACCACACCCGGCACTGTGGTATGTGGTACTGGTTGCTGCTGGGTGTGAGTCTGCACACCTAGTATAGGTATGCGGTTACCGGGGATCGAACCCGGGTCCTTGCACTTGCAAGACAGGCGCCAGTACCATTGAGCTAAATCCCTGGCCCTCTTTGACTATATTCTGCTGAACTCTGTGTGTGTGTGTGTGTGTGTGTGTGTGTGTGTGTGTGTGTGTGTGTGTGTGTTTGAACACTCAGTTCTTGAGAGTTTAGGAGCATGGAATAGAGCCAGAACTATAAGCTCATGTTTGTACTAGATTTAAATTCTTTGGAAAAACTGATAATACAAAGGGCAGTGACCAGATTACATATGAAATTTGAACTTCCCTTCACTGACTTTACAGCAACATGCTGGGGCAGGCAAGTCATCATGTATGGCACCATCACACAGAAGTCTGCAATTGGCTAATAACAGCTAGCTTTTCTAAATATTGCTCCTGTCCATCCAACACAGGACAAGTAAAGACAGCCTGAAATGCTCCCCAGATCAGTCACAAAGAACATTCTATATCTATGTATCTGGATTCCAGCTTTCCCTGCCCATTCAGTTCAGTCAGTTCAGGTAGGGTTTACCCACAGTCCTTCATTTTCTCACATGAAGCTTTTTCAGTCTCTTACTTGTCTTTAGGTCTCTTCAAAGAGCCAATGATGGTAACTGGCTTCCTTGCTATGAGAAAGCAGCCTTCCTATGTTCTCTTCTGCATGATCTTTGTTTATGTCTACACACCGATAGTCTTGGCACAATCAAATGTGAGTTCACCTCAGGTGCACTGGAATAGTAGTCTACTCTAAGTGTTCAAAGCTTCCCTAAACAACTCACTTAGAAGATGATCATTATTATCATTGTTTAATGCTATCTAGAAAATAGACTGTTCAAGTCAGCAAAGAAAAAATAACTAACCATAAAAATAAAAAGCAAATATTCAGTTACTTTCTTCATCATACTTTTTGATATCTGGACCACAATTCTACAAACATTTGTTTTAAATGGAGAAAATGATGCTTTCATTATTTTGACTTTTCTGTTGTGAGCTCTTTTGGCACTTCACTGATAGTTATTCATTCATGTTTAAATTAAAAAGTCAGTGCACTTGTCCTTTTTTTTTTTTTTTTCCTTTGCTATTGTCTGGGAAGAACTTCATCCTGTCTTGTGAGAGTGGAAACTCTGTGTATGAACCAAGGCAGTACAGCAGAATTTGGTTCCCTTGAGTGCTGTGAACTTCTCTAAACCATAGATGGATTTTCCTTTGTACCTTAGTACAGAAATAAGCCATTTGCTTTGTTGTTGGTTTTTAGTGCACTGTGTAAGTTGGCTGTTTTTAATTTTCATCTGAAAGAAATGATACATCAAATTTTTGGCTGCTATAACATGTAACCTGTGTTGTCTGAGGAGACAGAGAAATTTTGCTGTGTGGTTTAATCGTTTTCCGTGGGGTCTCATGTGAAGCCCGACTGCTCATTTCATACTTCTACAGATATTATTGATCCAGTCATCAATATCAACCATGTGCCTTCCACTGAACTCAGTATCACAACATCAAGAAGTGTGTAGTGACTAAATGTAGTGTTCTACGACAACTCTGATTCAATCTTTCATAAGCTGTTGACTATTATCACCTTTATGATCCAGTCAGTAAATTGTCTGTATTATTAAGAATTTTTTCTTTCCAAATTTCATTCTGCTACAATACTTTGTAAACAGGAAAACATGTAAATGTACATATATAGTATTTTTGTTATCAAGGATCACACTCAGGAAGGCAGATGTGGTGTCACTGAGTTAAACTTCAGCCCAATATGAGCCAACTTTCCTCTATTATACCCAGCTTTAGTGCTATTCGGTGGATGGAGAAAAAAAGAGGAGAGGAAGAATGACTTTTATTTTCATTACAGATTTTACTTTTTGTCAGTGTGTATTTGCAGGACACAGTGACTTTATTCTACATGGGGAGTTGATACACGTGTGTAACACATCTTACTTTTTATTTCACCCCGTCCCATCCCTTCCTGCCTTCCTCTCTCTGTCTCTTGTTCTCCTCTTGTCAAAGGTCTAGCCACTATTTTTTCTTCTTATCTCCCTAAAAAATATATCTTTTCCTGTCTTATTTTTTTCTTCATTTATATATTTGGTTTACCTTATAAGAGAAATCATATGATATTTAAGCTTGTATTTTTTTTACTTAACATTATTCTCTCAAGTTTCATTTATTTTTGTTTTTTGCAAATGACTCTAATTTATCCTTCTCTGCAATGAAGAGTTCTTTACTGTGCAACAATAGAACATTTTCTTTATACTATCATCTACTGATAAACATCTAGGTTGTTTCCAAGAATTAACTATTATGAATTGTGCTGCTATACAGAGTCTGTCTAGCATTTGTTATTACCTGACAGTTTGATATTATGCATTCTTTCTGGAATAAGATAGAAGCTTGGTGTTGTGCTAATTTATATTTCTCTAAAGGTCAGGGATGTTGAGTATTTTTCTCATGTTTTATTGGTCATCTTTATTTCTTCTGAGAACTGTCATTTCAGTTGCCCACTTTTAATGGGCTATTTCATTTTGAGAGATCTAATGCTACAAATATATAATCATAATGTATATACATATAATATGTGTGTACATGAGGAAGGATTTTTTTCTACCTCTTTCTTTGATTTTCAAGAGTAATTTTTGTTTTAGAAAGTGGCAAAATAAAATTTGCACTAAACAAAGTAAAACAGGAAGATTCATTTAAGGATTTACAATAATTAAGATAGGCCAGAACTGATTCTGAACTCAGTGGCAATGAACTGCAGTGTGAGAGAGTTTAAGAGAGCAAGATTAGTCAGATTATAGGCCATCTGTATTTGCTAACTGGATAAAGAATGGTAACTTTTCTCCTATCCTTTGACAAGAGGACTGATAACCCCAAACCAGGATCAGCTAGCCACAATAGTTAGAGTCCCACTTTCCCAAGAAAATGATGAAAACATGAAACATTATGCTTGGTGTTTATGTTTCAAATAAGTGTCCTCAAAGTCCTGAAGTACTAGAGCCTTGTGTTGTAAAACTGATAAGAAACTTTAAATGAAATGCATTTACAACTCAAGCAGGCAAAGATTGGATTGACAATTACAAGATTGCTAAAGTAAATGCTCTTACAAAAGAAATTCACAAGCTAAGAAATAGGAAGAAGGCTGTCCAAAATTTAGTGAGGCTAAGGTAAAGATTAAGGCTCTTTTGGTCAAATGAAATAGATTTCATTAACTTCCTTTCTAGACTAGGTCAGTGTTTAGTGATTAAGGAAACCATTTGGTTAAAAAGTTTAAAACTAAGACACCTCTCACATTGATTTCATTTGTTGTACCCTAGGCAGTCATTTAACTAGCATAGCTCAAGGAATAAAGTTCACAAAACTAAAGAGTATAGCCTTTAAAATTTTACTTGTGTTCAGTGGTTTACTTCTTTTTCTTACAAGATAAATGTCCTTGGAATAAACAAGGCTACATAGAGAATATCCGGAACTGTCATGATTAATTGCTAGGGTCAAAGTTTAATAATTTCAATGATATCTATATTTCCCATCAATCAAAATCTCAAATACTGAAAATCACGTACACATATGAGGTAAATCCAGCACATTAAAATTAAGATACTTAGTGTAATGACAAATGATATTTTGTGCAATATAGACTTCATAAAGATTTCACTAGCATGAGATTATTTTTTATAAAACAAATTAGAGAACATGATTGACAGAATTATTTAAATATTTTAGATTGAAATATATATTTATTTATCTTTACTTGACTGCCTTTTTATTGCTTATGTTGATAAAATAATTAATATAATTATAAATTTTATAGTTTGGGTAGCTGTAATTCAAAGCAATTCTACTTTACCCTGCTGTGAGTAAATAAAGCAATAAATGATAACCAATTGTGTGACTCATAGTTACTGACAATTGTCTGTCTTAGCGAATGCTACTGACTAATTATTTTAAGTGGGTTTTTTCAGTGAAGTTACACAAGTTGTATGGACGTTGGTGCCTTTTATCAGAATTGAGTGCACATCATCTTGCTAGTAACTTAAAAGTTGATTTTTTGCTTATTCAAGCCTAATATATTCATATAATGTCATCAAAATTATCTTGTTTGTGGATGATTCTAAAATCCATGATGATTATTACATTTGCATATGTGACACTTCCATTAAATTAAAACAAAACGAATGTTGGTCTAAGGACAGACACTAACTGATTTGAAGAAGTACTGCAATCCACTTATTTCTGCACTTCCAAAGTAGGTGCATCAAAGTAGGTGTACAATATTGCTGGAGGAAGTCTAACATATAACTATTTTGTATTATTTCTCATTTTGAGTCACTTGAATAATCAAGCAAGTTAAAAAGATAGCACAAGTAAGTTCGACAGGGTAATGGCAACCTCAAGACATCCCTGAGCAACATCTAAACCTGTGAAGGTGATATATTATTTGAAACAAGATTACCCTGAATTTTCCAGGTGTAGGTAAAGTAATTCTGAAAAATGCGAACCACATAAACACTTGGATATGCATAAGACAGAAGCAGTAAACAAAAGAATGTGATGGAGGATCCATTTATACCTCTGTGCTAGAGATGTCCCCAGAGAAGGACAGAACAGAGTCTTGAGGAACTGTTGGCAGATCAGCCTATTAGCTGGTAGGAAAACAGGGCCTGGCTTCCTAATCCACAAGGTGCTGAATTCTTCAAACAACTTAAAGATCCCAGATGTGCACTCTCTTCCCTAAGGTCTTTAGAAATAACTACAACTTTGCTAACAACTTAATTTTGGCCCATTAGATCTTCTGTTGAACTTCTACTGTTAGGAAATGGAAGGAACTAAATATGTGTTTGAAGGTAATAAAGAATATCCAATGTAATGGCGTGATCTTCACAAGGAGCAGGATCATAGCCCTGGAATTCACTTTCATTTATGCAATCATGTAGTTTTGCAGAAAGTCATATGAAAGTCAAGAGTTATAATGTGGCTTTGGAATCATACAAATTGGAAACACATGATTCCGAAAATTTCTAGAATCAGGCATAGTTAAGTATTATATCAGCAATTAAAACAATGGTGTTTAACTCCAAAAATTCCACTTCCTTTCACAAATAAGTACTACAAAGACAGGATATGCAACAAGGAAGAAAAAGAGAAACAATACAAGAAAAGTGACATAAGAGGCCATTTTATCTGTAAAAAGCATTCACTTTCTCTGTGATTCTTAGGTAAAAGAAATACATCTATTTTATTTCAGTGAATGGTTGTGAAATAAACAATCATTAGTGTGAATTATAGTATACATTTGTTAATATTATGAAATCTTCTGTATTTTAATTTTTAAAAATATTTTTGAACTGAATCCAGGTCAAGCCTTGTGACCCTATCCAAAGGGCAAATTTCTCAAGGATATCTTCTTTCAGTTTACCTTAAAAATATACTTACAGAATTATTACAATCTTTATATAATTTAAATCTCTCAGTAGAAGCATCACTTTCTTTATGCAGAAGTTCTTTTTTTGTGTGTGTGTTTACCTAAATTAAAATGAAATTACTGGCCTTTAATACCTAAAAATTACTCTAAATTACTCATGTATTCTGTATTCCTTCTATTTTCCTCTTATTTATTTCTGATTTCTGATTTCCCCTGACTCCATATACCTCTCTCACAGCTTCTCCCTTTTCATAGTCTATTTTATTTTCCTTTATTAGTTATTTAGTTACTAATAACAGAAAGAAGGATAGTAGTCTTTTTTCACTGAATAACTTTTAATTATTAATAACTTCAGGGTTTAGATATATGTATCTCAAAGTATGTTTGTTTTTTGTGTTCTCTGCTTTAAATGTATTTGCCTTTACATCTGGAACTTTAATCCTCTATGAAAATCTTGTTCTTGAAATTATGATGTACAAAGTCTTAATATGTCATTATTGCGATTTATTTTTCTCATAATCTATTTTTCATACTTTTTTCTTCACCTTTTCTTTACATAAAAAGCAATAGAAAATAAAAACAAACAATTTTGAATACAAGTTAGCAAATAGTAATTTATAAAGTATACCATTTCCATAGGAGAATTTCCAGGAAGTCTATGCTTGCAATAATGCCTAGAACACTTCATATTATTGCCAGTCTCCTACAAAACATAAGATAAGTTTATCAATGTACTCTCAAAAGGTAGCTTAAGAGTTGGAGAAGAATATCTAACTAGCAAAGTATAAGGTCTTTAATTATAATAACACATTTTTTGCCATTTTACATTGTATCCAATTTCACAAAGATTCACTTGAATACTTTATCTTCAAATCAAAATTACTTGCTTATGGTGGACAGATGTGGTGATGGTAGTAGTCTTTTAGGTGAAGGACACTTTCTGCTTTTGTCATGAGTCATCTATTTTCTATAAGAGTATGTATGATTTCACATTACATGTATATATGATGTGGGAAAATCATTTTATGGTTTTGAGAATAAAAAATATTTGTCAAGTAACTTAAACTGACAAAATAAGAAATTACATAATTTCACATAAATTAAGATCTTTAAATTTAGCACCAAAGACAAATTTTCATTTATGTGGCATGTCACATAATCAATAATATAGTGTTTTTAATGGAATTAAACCTTGATAACTGTAGTTCATTTCTAAATGGTATTAAGCAGTCTCAAAAGAATATTTGAACATGATTCAAATAACATTTACTACTTATCTACTAGACACACTAAATACAGAAGAAGATGCTTCTTAAAAGCTTTACAATATATCATGATATAAAAGAAGCTTAATATAGGATCATTTTGTGATACGGCTGTACAAGGAGAGCTCTGAGAACAGGAAGGAGCAAATGCAAATGGTCTCAGAAATAAATAAGATTTCCAAAAAAGGAGATTAACAAAATATAACTGAAGTAGTTTTACTTATACCCAAAATTGGTTTGTTTCTTAAACATATTATCACTCATGGGAAAATACATTCTTATAAAGTAGTATTTAATTGAACTTAACAGAATTCTGTAAACTAAGATTCAAGAACTAATTCTTTGATTAAGCTGTTACCATTAAGTCAGATAAAAATAAACAGCAGATATTAACAAAATACACTTGAACTGGTTTTACTTATACCCAAAATTGGTTTAAGTCACAAATCTTAGAACTTGTTTGAAGAACAAAATCATTTCACTTCAGTTTATCTATCCTTGCATTTTTCTTATATTTTAGGAAGTGACAATGGCAGATTGAATGCTTCATCAACCAGAAGGCACCACCATTATAATATTAAAGTAATGACTTACTTAAAACCTTAAACTTTTGAATATAAAGTTAGAAAATAAATTAATTCCAATTTATCTCTGTCTGGCTCATTGTGGTGTACTTAGTGGGAGTTGAAAAGATATAGCAAAAAAAATTTGACTCAAACCCACTAAATGCTGTCAAAGTGTTAAAAAATGTTAGGTGAATAAGACCAGTATGTCTATAGTTGACACACAAAATGATATTATTTAATATTTTTGTGCCTTCCCATATAGATAACCTGGGCATTTCAATATAATATTTACCTGGATAATGCATACTGGTCAAGTAACTGCAGGAATATGTGGTTTATATGAAGGGTAATGTTGAAATTTATTCAGATCAGGAAGAGGAAATTAACCTGCATCATAAAGCATGTAACATCACTAATAAGGTAGAACATGGCCTAATCTAAATGAATAATGTTGGATGCCCTCTAGATACAGTATAATAAAGTCATACCTTGCAGCAAAACTCCTCACTTCTAGCTACAAGCAGAGAGACTTCAGCTATGGCATGGGCACTATACCCTAGGTAAAGAATAAAGAACAAGCGGTTACAGCTTTACAGTAGTAAAAAGAATATAATAACGAGATATGATTGAGTTAATGCAAGAAAGGAACAGCTGAAAGCTAAACTCAGTCCCTGGGCGCTCTTCTGGCGTAGGCCTGGAGGCCAGCAAGCTCCAACCCCGGCGCAGATTCGGTGACGCAGACTCGGCGCCGCAGTCGCCATTTCACGAGCCGCCCACTGCTAAACTCAGTCCTTGGGCGCTCTTCCAGCGTAGGCCTGGAGGCCAGCAAGCTCCAACCCCGGCTCCAAACCCGGTGCAGATTCAGTGGCACAGTCGCCATTTCCTGAGCCGCCCGCTGCCAAACTCAGTCCCTGGGCGCTCTTCCGGCGTAGGCCTGGAGGCCAGTAAGCTCTAACCCTGGCGCAGATTCAGTGACCTGTATTGTGAGTATTTTATAGACCAAATTATAAAAAAACGCTGTTATCAAGGTTGGGGGGGGTTGTACTATATTGTTTAAACATGAAGATGTTGCTAAATATTTAAATCGCCACAAGCGCAGTTATAGACGAAAACAGGTGAAAAAATATGCCTACTATTTATACAACTTTTTTCTCTATTTAAAGAGGAATTTTAATAATAAAAATATGCTGTATGAATGTACAAATTTTGCTAAGTGAAATTCACTGTTCTGTTTGATAAATATATACCAAAAACTTAAAAAGATAGATTATGATTTCAAAAGAAAGATTGTTCCATATGTATTTGAGAAAGTACCAGTTTGTGAAACACAGATGTCTATAGAATGTTTCCAATTATCAGTGTCCCAGACTTCATTGACATTTATCTTCATATATTAAATATTTCAGTTACAATTTTGTATGTCCTTTGACATATTATTTATTAAATGATTTAAATTTGGAAGTAAATTGCCTGCAAAGTCAAAAATTAAGAAATTATAAAAAATGTTTATTTAATAATAATATATTTTGCACTTTTGTTTCCCTTTAAATAGTACACATGTGATCACATTTCCCTAGACCCTTCAGGATAACATTGATCCCGAGACACTCTACACTGATATTTGGATTTATGAATAGTTTTTCAGTTATTTTCAAGTAAGATGTATGGAAGTCAGATAATAATTTGAAGCTATATGTTCATTTTGAAACTGAATTTTAACTAAATTTCACACTGGAAATCTCTGATATTTTTCTAGAGAGAGTATATTGGATCCCAGAAAGAGACTATCTTTATGGAAAATCATATTCTGTAACTCAAAATTAATGTTGTATGCTGGCTTTGAACCTGAAAGACCTGTGTACTGTTCTACATACTCCTTTGTAATTTAAATACAACCAAGTGGAAATAACAGTAAAACATTCTTGTGCAAAAATCATCTAATTTATTTTTTATTTGAAATTTAAGCATAAAGTATTTGGAGAGTTTTAAATATAGGTGATAAAAATATTCTGAGAGTGTAAATGGTAACAGTTCTGTCAGAAAAAATATAATAATGCACCTATAAATTTAAAAATATAGATTGCATATTTGTGCATGTATTTACTAATTATTTCTGACTAATAGCATTGTAAGTGACTTATGTTTTCACTTTTATGCTATTTAAAACATACTTACAAATCCAATATATTGTACTTTATAATAATAACTAGTTCATGAAAATTTTCAGCACTACAGATAGAAAATATATAGATCTTTTTACAGGAAATGTGTTGATTTAATATCTTTGAATTTGATCTCAAAGGTTTAACCAGTTCTTGAATAATAGACTTGATAATAATTAATAGATAACCTGTCAATGTATAGGCTATATATATATATAGCCTTAAATGCTACTTCTTAAATGAAGAGAAAATTATTTCCTCTAAGATACTGAAATAGTCTAAGAAAAACACTTTTGGGAAATACATAATATAGGAACTGATTAAATATGTTTAAAATATAATGATTTATTATTTTATTAGTGTATTGGGCAATGTAAACAGTAAGCAAAGTGTAGATTCACACTGGAGATTTTACAGTATTGATAATTGAAAGAGAAATAAAGATAGAAATGCCTACATATTAAGCAGCTTTAGTGCAAAAGAAGTTCAAAGATAACTTGATATAACAGGCTTACATTCCAAGGAGCAAAAAAAAAGCAATTGAAGGAGACATCTGAGAAAAACACATTAGTCACCTGGCATTTTCTCCCAAATTAGGCACAGGCTAATTTGAAGAATGTTAATTAAATCAGCTGTAGGATAGTCACATGTTTGAAATGCCAATGCCTAAATGTTTAAAGCAAAATTTTATACCTTACCAAGCCGATATATATGACAGACATTGAAAGAAGGCCTATATTATAGAAACTGAAAATATCTAGAAATGAAGCCTAAAATTTTTTCTTAGGTAGTGACTCTTAAACTTTCATGGGTATTAAAATATTCTAGAAGACATGTCAAACATCCAACCCAAGGGTGTCCCCTTCATGATAGAGGGTGACATAAAGATTAACAATGTTAACAGGCCTCTAAATAATACTAGTATTTCCATTCAAAGGCAAATTTTGTAAAGAATTCAGTTCATGCCATGAAAAATGTATTAATTGCCTTAACTTTGCAACATGTATGAATATAACAAGATAGAATAATCACAAAGTCAAGAGTAAGTAAGAAGAATAGTAAGAAAAATGCATATGCTGAGATCATATATTAAGTGGTTTTATGCATAAGGACTTTTATTTTCTCTATAACTGAAAAAAAACATGTCTCAAAAGTAAGTTTTCTCTAGGTTAGTAGAAAGTAAACTGAATTGTCCTATATTACATAATAATTCATTCTCATTTACTCTAGGTAAGTCATTTAAATTTTGTCTCAGCAATATCTCCATCCAGAGGAAGCATAATTTAAATGATTTGTGAAGCCAAAGAAATACTTTGTTGTGTCCATGTGATACACATAGACATCTAGCTTTGTCTCTGGTTTTAGTTACAAGTACTATGCAACTTGTCTTCTCCTGGAACATATGGTTTTCATCCACTACTTTACTACAGATCTTGTGCACATCATCCTCTCTTGACAACTACTACTCCGAGGTCTCTGTGCTGTCCTTTGGATAACTTGCCTTAGTAAGCTTTTCTTTGATGTTTTTCCTTGATCTTGTTGGAACAGATTCAGTTTACTCAACTTTCACCACAATACCAATTTAGATAGTTTGTACATCACTCTGTAAGATACATGGCACTTCCAAATTCCTTCCATGAAATGAGAAAAGAAAATGTAGGTTGAGCTAAATTTATATGATAAACAACCACATCTGTGTTCAGGCAGAATACCCCAAGAACAGAGATTTGGGGTCAGCATTCTACTATCTGTGCTCCCTACCGTCCCTCGTATTACTTCTTGACAAATTTTTATTCCAAAATTGTAGATCAAGTGTTTTATATTTTGTCTCCATCATGTCCTCCTTTCTTCTCCTGGGAAGTTTGCTTTATAATATTCTGTGATGTCAAAATATTATATAAATAATTTCTTGTCAAACACCCTCTCTTTAGGCATTGCTGAATAATGCATGTCCTCTTTGAATGCTGTGAATTATAACTCTGTATAAGAACTTTAGAACAGTCCTTATCCCTTCCAAACGCTTTCTCCCATCCCAGGACAGGGTTACTTACATGAACTAGAAATAAATCACATGCACAGAAGTACATAAACTGTAGACTCCCAGATATAATAAACTGTACACTCACTGACTCATAATCCCATCATGAGAACGAGGAATTACAGTCATAACATAAAATTATAAATTTATCACTTTCTTCTGCCATACAGTTACATTACAAAATGTTAAGCCTTCATGAAAGTGTTAGAAAATATATTTTCTACTCTTTTACATAAAAGATAAAAAACAGAGATGAAAAATGTTAGAATATGTAACAGACACATCTTTCTCTGCTAGTGACACTGAGTCTGTGCCAGGAACTTTTCCTATAGTGTATTGTTACCCAACAAGTGACATTTAAATTGTGAAATTTAACTGATACCTCCCATTTTTATGAAGAGTTATGGGCATGCATGGTTAATGCAAAAGTTGTAAGCATTAAAATCTGTGTGCTTCTTTCATAAATTGGAATACTAGATTAAATAGCTTCTTATTCTATGCAAATCCTCCCATGAAGTGCTATCACTTCAGAGTTTAATTTCCCTTTCCTTAAATTTGTGCTGGTTTAGTAATTTATCAAGTAATACAATGGGGCAGAATTGTTACATCCTAGTTCTTTTGATGATAGATTCCAAGAACTTT
>PVIR01024867.1:0-25441 GCA_004026965.1 Petromus typicus | reverse complement strand
GCTCGAAAGTCCTGAGGGAGGACCCACTGCTGTGGTATGCTCCACACAACCCTCTTTTTTCTGGTGCTTCTGGACTGTGACCCTGGGGCTTCCTAAGGGTTTTAGGTCACAGCCCTCCATGGTAAGTTCTGGTTCCCAGGGGCAACGATAACTTCCTACCAAGCAGCGGGCCTTGGTGCCTTGAGAGCAGCTCTCCTGGTTCCTCCTCCTGCTCAAGGTCTGCTTTTGCCTTCCGTCCCTGCCCCAGCCAGTTCACCTCACTCTTAAGGCCTCTGAGGAAACTGATGTGTCTAACCAGCATCACCCAGCCTTTTCTGCTCCTCAGGAGATGTGGGTGGGGATGAAAAAGGATGTGATTTGCTTTGACCTTCCAGGACTGGCTCCTGGGAGTAGGAGGACACCAACCTGCCTGGTATGCACAAGTGATAGCCATCCAGGTCACGGGAGACACACTAGCAGCCAGTACTCTGGCTCTGTCTTCCTCCATCTCACTGGAAGGGACACAGTCTAAGCCACTCTGCCTTCTGAGCACCTTACAATCCCTTTCTTCACACCATTCCTATTCCATTGTAGGGGGCAACCCTCTGTCCTGCCAGAAGGTCTCAGAGCTGCAAATTTCCTTTGCTCTTCTCTACTTAATAACAATGTTATTTTTCTGAGTTATGT
Source organism: Petromus typicus (assembly GCA_004026965.1). NCBI lineage: Eukaryota > Metazoa > Chordata > Mammalia > Rodentia > Petromuridae > Petromus > Petromus typicus. The sequence goes on along the minus strand of PVIR01024867.1, from coordinate 24,775 downwards.
GTGTGAATATCACTACTTTTTCTGAAATCCTTGAGGGCTCTGTGTGCTCTGCAGAATGCCGTCCACATACCACCTCCCTCTCAGCTCTCTAAACCAATCTATACCCTGCCCGTTTGGTGCCTCTTGCCTGTGACAGTGGGTTTGTTGTGGCCTGTCCTATCATTTCCACCTGGCTGCACTATGGTCCTTCCAAACTTGGTACTTACCAAGGAGTGTGTGCCTCTCTCCGGATCCCCCAGCTGAACCTCAGGAGGGGTCACGAAACATCTCCGGTCCCAGGCATATCCTTCATGGTCTTGTGAGACTGTGCTGTGTTGTGATCTGCTATGTTTCAGCACACATTACAAATGGATATTGAGTTGGTGCCTGAGTGCAGGGATTCCTAGAGGATTTGAGAAGCCTCTGGAGTCTGAGCACTCCTCCCAGGTCCTGACACTTAGCCTTACTCTGTCCTTTCCATCATCTCTGTAATGGCTTTACTCAGATCCAAAATGCATTTTGTTGACCTGCTTAAATGCTGAAGAAAGTAAGTCAACTGCAAGTCATTTTTTTAATAAAGAAATACAGAAAATTTGTACAGTAGCTATTTGATGAAATTTGGAGATGATATATTTTTAGTATTAGAACAGGATTTTATGGTTATGTGCAGAAAAATGTGCTTATATCTTAAAGAAGCATGGTAAAGTACACCTCCAGAAATACATAATTGCATATGTGCGATGATGTTCATCACGGTGCTTTTTCAATTCCAAAATATTGGAAAAAATATCAGTGCTCATACATAGGCAAGGGGAAGTACTTTTCAGCTGTTAAAATAAATAAGAATTTCTTTGTGAACTTTGAGATGTTTCTTTTCATCAAAAATACAGTGCAGACTGGGCTCCAGGCCCATGCCAGAAGAGCGCCCAGGGACTGAGTTTAGCAGCAGGTGGCTTTGGAACCAGTGACTGCGCCATTGAATCTGTGCCGGTGTTGGAGCTTGCTGGCCTCCAGGCCCATGATGGAAGAGTGCCCAGGGATTGAGTTTAGCAGGTCAGAGTCAGACTTTCTCCACATCAGCTGCAGAAGTACATCCAGTGTCCATGTATTGGTGAGTAGGTGGGCCTGTTGGAACATCAGCCAGTACCATTGCAGCTGCACAGGGCCTACAGCCTACTGGCCTCCAGGCCAACTGCACAAGTGAGCCCAGAGACTCTGTATTTTTGTGCAGGCAGGCCCATTGGAACCTCACACAGCAACATTGTAGCAGTGCAGGAGCCAGAGCATTCCTGCCTCTAAAGCAGACAGGAGAAGGTGTTCTGACTGTACTGTCTGAGTGCCTCATATGGTGTGCCAGAAGTAGGGGTTTTTCTTTAGGTCCCAATACAGATGGTAAAGAATAACCCAGGAAACACTGATATTTTAAGGTTCCTAACTATTAGAAGGAAAGAGACTTGCAACAAACATCACCAAAAAAACAGGGCAGGTACAAAGCCAAAACAACAGCAAGGACAAAAACTCAGAGATGAGGAAACACTCAAAGTCTCAGATACAAAGATCCTCACCTCAAGGTAACACAAGGGGAAGGGAAATAGAGAAGTTTGAAGACCAATCTTCAGGGTCCTCGGAAATGGTAACCAAAGCAGATCTAGTAAAGTGGAAATCAGAACTGATCTCTGAGATGAAAGCAGAGATATTGGACACTGTCAACATGATGATTAATAAAGATAAAGAGGAAATCATTGAGTTGATAGAATCCAAGATAGCAAAAGCAATGGAACCTTTCAAACACCTACAAGCAGAAGCCCAGGTAATTAAAAAAGAAAATGAAAGTTTGTGCAATAGAATGAATTTGGCAGAAAACTGAATTTCAGACCTAGAAGACAGGATATCAACCAATGAACTGGAAACACATAATCTATGGAAAAAAGCAAATGATAATGAATAGTCAATCCAACAGCTCCTGGATGATTCCAAGGAGAATAACATAAGATTGATTGGAGTCACTGAGGAAGCAGGAGACAATGCTAAAGACATCAAAAAGCTACTCACAGAGATAATGGCAGAAAACTTCACAGAAAACGGTAAAGAATTGGACATACAAATATATGAAGCATACAGAATGCCACATTCCCGTGACATGAAAAAATGTACACCTAGGCATATAATCATAAAAGTCCCAGATATCCGAAAAAAGAATGAACTACTGAAAGCAGCCAGAGAAAAGAAAACAGTTACATTCCGAGGGAAGCCTGTCAGGATCACAGCAGACTTCTCAACTCAAACACTCAATGTAAGAAGAGCCTGGAAGTCTTGAAGCCTTGAAGTCTTTCAAGCCCTAAAGGAAAACAACTTCCAACCCAGACGAATGTATACATTCGAATGTGAGCAATACACCCAGAGCAAAATAAAAACAAGAAGTTAAATTAGAAATTAATGCCAAAGGATCTCTACTAGAAGGGGAAAGGAATGAATGGAAAGAAGGGAATAAGAATGGGAGAGAAGAGACAGCACCTCAGTTGGCTAAGGGTAATGTTTTTTTTTTTTTTAACTCCGACTCTTGGACCATGATAAAATTTCATGCTACATGGAAAATAATTAATTAAAAGGAACTAGGATGTGAAACTAGCCCGAACTGGGCACTATAAACACTAAAAACCCAACAGCATTTTAAATGAGTGACAAACAAACTGAAAGGTAGAAAGTCAATGAGATAAATGTCTCAGTGAGATGAACAGCATTTTGACTTAGTGTAAGATTCCAGACATAAATGTATAGGATAAGAAAAAAGTATTATAATGTATTTAGTAAATTTGTTTTTCATCTATTTAAGCCCATAAGAAGTGGGTTTAGATTCCCATTTAATCCTGCTATTCCCCTTCTGGGTGTTTGTGAAAGAAATCATAGCATCACACCAAAGAAATATACATCATCCAGTTGTAAGAGCACAACTGTAATAACTAGATCTTAGAAACAGCCAAAATGCCCATCAACTGATAACTAGATACAGAAGATGTGTGTGTTTTATAAAATGGAGTATTACTCAGCCATAAAGAAGAGTCATAAAGGAGAGTGATTTAGAGCTCCAGGATGCACCCTGAGAACATACTGTGAAGTGAAATAAAGAGGACGCACATGTGTCAATGCCAGTCTGCACCTCTGGAGTGAAAAACACAGGAAAGGAGGACTAAAACGTATGACAGGTACGGCCAGAGAGGAAGAGAATGTTCAGAGGAGAAAGGACATGGGGAAAAGGCAAGAAGGAAAGAAAAGATGAGAAACAAAGGATGAAACAGAAACAGCTTTTGTAAATAGGGAAGGGCACAGGGCTCGGAGGGAGGGCAAAGCAATGGGAAAAATAAGACCAAGATATATCATGTACAGGTACAAATTCCCAAAGATCATAACGTATGTACCGATAAACTTCATGAATAAAAAATAACAGAAAGTCCATTTAATTGAAACATCTGGTATCAGCATAAACTCACGACTAAAAACATCCAGCTGGGTACAGCAGTAGGTGGAGACGTAGCCTATGAGTGGTCAATACGCACTACCCACTGGGAGGACCTAGGAGCACATGAACTGCAGCGCGAGGGCCACGCACAGAGCCCAGCTCTGAGATTTGAATACTTTCCCCAAATAAAATAGGACCAAGCATCACCTGAGAAAGGGTGGAAAGCATAGCTGGAGCAGAAATAAAGATAACTGGGCAACATCTTGACTAAAAAAGTTACCTGGAAGTGCTTGTAACCATGGGGGCTTGCCTTAATGTGCACAGAAGCCACCATGAGGGAATGCTCAAAGGCCAACGCTGGAACAGTTTGTCTACCAAAATACGTCTTCACAGTATTAGCTTGCAACAATACAATATTCCTAAGTTTATCCTAGTATAAGTAAATAGTTGAGAAAACAAATTAGCAAATAAGAGAGAAAGGATAGCTCTGGTTTAGAGAATTTCAATTTCAATGTGAAAAGAATAATGAAAAGTGAAAATCACTATCAGATAAACACTGCAGTAATATTCGTCCTGGGCAAGGTCTGTTATAGATGGAAAAGTTAGTGCACAGAGGCTTCTTCAGAAGGAGAAGATCTTTGTGCTCACAAAGGACGCCCCACGGGATATTTGTTCATTCAAGAGAGATAAATAGTAACAGCTGAGGGGCCTGGCACAGGAACTGATGGAGGGAGGAAGGCTAACACTATCAGGAATGAAACATATTATGTCTGGAATGTGACCTCACACAGGGATATCACAACCTGAGAAAGGAGCAACCTAACTTCTGGGACACTTTGCAACAATATCTAACAATATCTAACTGCAATGACATCACTGGAAAATCACAGGCAGACTCCCACTGAGGCCTGCGCCGTAAACTAATTGACTATATTCTTTTAAAGAGCCAAGATCATAGAAGACAAGTCAAGCTTTAAAGATCTGCTAAAGAGTGAGGGGACAAGGCAGACATGGCCTAGTGTTAGGAGGGCATTCTGCACTGTAAAATAGGTCTTGTGTGGAAAACTGTCCAAATCTAAGCAAGGCACAATATTTAGTTCCTTGATTTGATCACTGTACTCAGATTACATAAAATGTATTTATTAAAGGACAACTGCTAGTTCTGTAATTTTTCTGTAGTCACAATAACTCCAAAAAGCTTAAAAGGCATTATTTATTCATAAAATAAAAATAAATTTGGGATTTGTTTCAGATATAATTTACTACTGTTGGTAAATGTGCCCTAAACTAGCTCATCTTTCAAAAAGGAAGTCAGATAGAAAACCTATCAGTGAAGAGCAGCGTGATAAGGGGAGCAGAAGATGGCAAGGGGAAGAGCAGTGGAGAGGAGGGGAGGGGAGGGGAGGGGAGCTCCTAGCAGATGAACGGGTGCACACAAGGCTCGAGCTAGAGAGAAAGCTGAAGTGCAGACAGAAGGAGAAGAGTTCTCAGTCTCCCAGGTAGTGCAGTCGAGTTCTTTCCATTCCGAGCTGTCCAAAGAGGTGTTCTGAACACCTCTGCCAGATCTCTATTGCCTATAGAACTAGGCAGCTGTGTCACAATTTAGCCCATGTTGCAAATGTAGATGGCTGTCTTGCAGTTTTCTCTATCAAGGCCTTTCCTGACGCCACTCTAAGGAGTAATCTTTATTCTGCACGAGGCTTTTGCCATAAATGTCGCAGATTCAAGGAAATATGAAGACTCGTGTCCTTCTGAGGCAACCAAATGAACTTGAAATACATTTTGGTGTCTTCAAAGTTAACCTTGAAGTGGGACACAAATGATGTTGTAAGCTTGTTTCCCATCCAGTTTGGACTCTGGAACCTTGAGAGCAGTGGGAGTATCTGTTCTCTGCAGGAGCCAGCCCTCTGCCAGAACAAGAGCTGTCTATATGAAGACCGCCGCCAAACTCACTCGGCTGTTTCTGCAGTACCGTGAAGACAGCCGTCAGGACTTTGCTCAGGTTAGTGTTGTTTCTTTAAATCTTCATACATGTTCTCATATTTGTTTCACTACGAGAATGTTTTACATGTGGTACTTTTAAAGGACACTGGAAGAATAATATGTTGAAGTGTACTAGTTCTGTAATAGTCTCCACTACTCTATAGTCTTCTACCTTCTCTGTGAGCTTGGTGACAATTCAAGCCTTGTTTATTATTATTATTATTATTATTAATTTTTTTTTTTTTGAGACAGGTTCTTTCTTTGTAGTTCAGGCTGGCCCTGAGCTCAGCCTTCAACTCACATCACAGCAATCCTCCTGCCTCTGTTTCCCAAGTGCTGGGATTACAGGGGTGAGCCACCACGTCTGGCACTGTGGTATGTGGTACTGGTTGCTGCTGGGTGTGAGTCTCCACACCCAGTATGGTATGTGGTTAACTGGGGGATCGAACCCTGGCCCTTGTGCTTGCAAGACAGGTGCTGGAACCACTGAACTAAATCCCCGGCCCTTGTTTATTATTTCTTTATGCAAAACCATAAGGAAGCATTTACAAAATGAAGGATGACGTGAGAAAAGTAAGAAGGGTGTCATTGTCAGCAATTTAAAAATCCAACCACGGTGGTACCTGAGGGTACACAGGTGATAAAGGTGTGTTGATAAAGTCATGCTGTCTGTTACACAGGTGCTATTTGGGGGATTCCTCAAGGAGTCCACACACAATAAAACTCGATTTATACCTGGGAGGGTGACATACTTGGAGCAATGAAAAGAAAAACGATACTTGTGGGTCTTTGCCTCTGCAGGCAAATATTCAGTTTGGAAACCAGCCCTGTGTGCTTGCCAATCTAATCTAAACCTACAGTTCAGCGTGAAAGAGGAGTGTTACTTGAATGCAGGCTCCCACATTGTGGCATCTGTATAGGTATCAACATCTTCACCCGTAACCTTAGAACATCAAAGATTCTCTATCAGGCAGTTTGTACATTTCCAGGATAAAAGTAAGAAACTGCCTATTATGTGACAGATACTAAACTTAAGTTATTTTCCTGACAATGCAAAATTAATATAGCAACTACTCCTTTATAAATTATAAAATAAACTCAGTACAGCAGTGGGAACATAGAATTCCAGTAAGAAAAATGAGTACCTTCACGTATAAAAATAATTTAGGTTTTGATAGCAGTCAGGAAATCGAAGCCCTGCTGAATGCTTCTGCTCAACGCAGCCCCTGAAGCAAGAGCTGGAGAGGGTCTTTGCCCCCGCACCTTCTCTCTGTTACACACATTCTCTAGTTTTTAAGGCCCTTTGCAGCACACTCTGATCCTTTCACAGAGTGTGGTCCGGTCTGTTCTCTTTTCCTATTCAGAAGGTATAATCATATGTATATAATCTGCCTAGGTTTGGTGCAGTTTCAGGATGGTAGCCACTGACTGGTAAGAATTTTGGACGAAGAGGTTTTTGGCCTTCCAGTGCTTCTTTGAAAAGGCAGAGCCTTCGTCTGTGTTTTTGGATCACTGACCAGAGCCCTAAAGTACATTTTGCTTCTATGTAGTCATTCCTTCGCTCATTCTCACCCTTAGTGAAACCAACAGCCTATTAACATGGCGGGGAAGCCGGTGCTTCACTACTTCAATGCCCGGGGCAGGATGGAGTCCATCCGGTGGCTCTTGGCTGCAGCTGGAGTAGAGGTAGGTGGTCAGTTCTTATGTTGGATATAAAATTGACTGTACTAACACATTTTTCTAAGCCAAGAGTTTTTCTTCCAAGAAAAACTGTGACAACTTTTACCTTACATAAAAACATTCCAATTTATTAATAGAAAAATAGTTGAAAAATAAAATTATAATTATTTTTCCAGCAAAAAACACATAAGCAGTTAAATATATTTCTGAAAGAATCAAAATAAATTTCAAATAATCACAATGTGTAGAACTTACTTTCATCATGTAGGGTATTTATACAGGAATTATTCTTAAGTGCGAATTGAACATTAGATAACATTAAAGAATTATTGTTATCTTATAGTGAATGTTACCTGTGATATTCTTTTTAAAAATAAATTATTTGGACTAGGGATTTAGCTCAGTGTTTCCATTTCCTGCCTTGCAAGTATAAGCTCCCAAGTTCAGTCTTTGGTAAAAAAAAGAAAAAAATTTATTTGCAGGTGGGAAAGTTTGGGGAGGAGAGGCTACACTGGATTAGCAGGGAACATTTGAAAGGGCAATATTCCAAGTGTGATATTTTTGTTACTTTAAACACAATCCATTTGCTTTAGAGATACACAGAACTGTTTTTTTAAAAAACATTTTTCCAGATCACTTTCTGTGTTAGTAGTACATGTTTGTAGTACTTAATGCCTACATTATTCATAGGGAGTACATGACGTACAGGTACGTAACACATCTTAATTCCTTTTTTCATCCCTTCCTATTTGTCCCCTCATCTCTTGATATCTCTCTCTCTCTCTGTATCTGTCTTTCTCTCTCTCTCCCTCTCTTTCTACATGCTTTTCCTAGGATGAGGTCCTATATCAAGGACCAGAGCAGGAGAGACAATGAACAACATTAGCTTGAGCTGGTAATTACTGGTGCTGGGTGACTGATATTAGGAAAATCATTGTTTTTATGTGCGCTTTTGTTTATACTAGAAATTTACATTATAAAAAGGTAAAAATATGACACTAGTTAAACTTAAATACCAAAAAAATAGGAGGGAGGGAGTAAGTAATAAAAAAACTACCTGTTAAAGATAGAGCATATTTATTCAGAATCTGTTCTGTAGAATACCTATTCTTAAATGCTGAATTCTGTGCTAATTTCTAAAGATTCAAGGTAAGTAAGAGAGGCAGAGTATATAGCAGAGGACAGAGACAAAAAATTTCACTGGGGTATGAGAAGAAGCATTGCTCTTTTCAGGACATTTTGTCGCTTGTGAACAGGAAATGTTAGTAGGACTCTGTGACTGCTGCCTTCTAGAGGCACCATTGGTAACACTTCTAAGCTCAGAATTGCACCTGAGTGAGAAGTTTCCAGCAGCTGAGAGTAGAGATCGGGGACTCTAAGTAGATGTTGTCCCTCAGGTGCCAGAAGAAATGTAAGGTTAAAAGCTGAAGTCACAGCCTAGGAAGGAACTTCTAACATGCTCTCAACAACAGTAGCAATGTGCCTGCTCAAGGCTGGGCGGACATTTTCCTGGGCTGGAACATCTTCTCAATCCTTCACAAATGTAAGACTCTATAGCCTTTTCCTTTCTTATTTTGTAAAAAACAAGTGCACAAAAAGTCCAGTTGCTGAAGTAATGCTACTCGGAGTTTGTTCTTTTCCATAAGGAATGATTAGGTTTCACATCATCCTGACCTAAGGTTGGTAGTTCTCAGATATATTTCTAGCCTCTGGGAAGGATGAATTCAGCAAAAGAAAGAGAAGTAGAGGCAATATCCTCAACACAGAAGGCTTCCTCTTCTCCATCCCACCGTGTCTGAAGAGTGGTGTGCAAGGGCCACCTGGAGATTCTTGCTCAAATCTTCTGCTTCTTGCTGCCCAGAGACGGAAACTTTCAGCCCTGACCTTCCTCCTGTGATGACCAGACACGATACTTCAGTTTGTACATGTAGTGCACATACTCTTCACTACCCGTATAACGTCTTTGGGATGAAGGAAATCAATAAACTATGTGCTATCAAACCATCTAGAAACTTATTTTCCAATGATTTCATGATAAAAAAGCTCCTCCTTTAAACTTCAAGAAGGAAAGGAGTGATGTCAGTTCCACTAAGGGTCCTGTGGGAGCAGAATCTTAGTCAGTTGTTGGTTCATAGTATACACCGAGATGGGGAAACAAAGCTTATGTTCTGATGGCATTGGACATCGCAGACTCTGTTGACATACTGAAACCTCATAAACAGAAGAAATTCCTTGACTCTCCCTTTAAGTGACATCTCTCCTAATTATAATCCAACCATGGATGTTACTGGAGTCAGGGAAGTGTGAACTATAAAAATGAGCAGCTGTCTATGATGATCTATGACATTTTCTTGTTGGACCTAATGTAAATTTTCAGATGACCATAAGCAGATGCATTTATATTCAGTGTCAAATTCAGAAAATTTTAACTTCTTCATGTCAACTACACTTCAGGGACCATTCAGTTTTAAAAGGCAATAACACTATAGAGTGACCTAACATTTTCTTTACTTTTTCTACTTTCAGTTTGAAGAGAAGATTATACAAAGTCCAGAAGACTGGGAAAAGTTAAAAAATGGTAAGATTAAGACTTTAAATGTTTCTGATGAGAGTTTCTAGCATAATTTTGTTGTTGTTGTTGTTGTTTAGTTTTTTGAGACAGGGTCTAGCTTTGTAGTTTAGGCTGATGCTGAACTCAGCCTTGAATTCAGCAGTGCTCCTGCCTCTGCTTCCCGAGTGCTGGGATGACTGGTGTGAGCCACCACACCCTGCATCGTGGTGTGTACTTACCGGGGGTCAAACCTGGGCCTTGTGCTTGCCAGGCAGATGCTGAACCACTGAGCTAAATCCCCGACCCTAGCATAATGTTTTAACATTATATTAATTAGGTTTCTAGTCACTGAGATGTAATACCCACCTCTCACAATTTTAAGGAGCAGAGGTATAATTTGACTCACACTGCTGAGGATTTAGGACCTGGCCAGCTTGCTCCAAGGCAGAGGCATCAAGGCAGATGATTGTGGCAGAGCAAAGATACTTATTTGGGGCCAGGAAATAAAGCAATGGAGCAGTGCCAGGGATGGCTGGTTAAGGTGCAGTATATAGTAGCCAAGGCCCTGTCCCTGTCTCCTACCTAGACAAGTCCTGGCACATGTTCTACTCAGCTGCTAGGTAGGCATTTATTCAGTGAAGTGGACATACCAGGAGTAATGGCTACAATTTCCCCTTGAGAACCTTACAGCAAAATTTTAATTTCCAAATAAGGATAATAGCAAGTATATAATTCCACCTAACAGAATGCAACCATCACACCTATAAGTGGAAAGGCAATATTCCCTTCCTCAAACTTTCAGAAGCTCCAGCATTTTCAAAAGTCCAGGTCCATGGAATCTGAGACTTTCGGAAAACTCTGAGCTGTAAAACTCTGTACACATATATTTAAAAAAGTAAGTTACATAATCCCAAAGTAAATTGGTTCAGAGTAAATATTCCCATTACAAAACGGAGGAACAAGAAGAAAGAAAAACAAGACCAAAGACTGAATCCCACCCAAATAAACATTAGGTCCCATAGTTCCATGTCTGGAATCTTGGGTAATGATAATAAAATGTGAGCTCCCAAAAGCTCACAGACTTGGCACTTGCAGCACACATGGCCTCTCTTTAGGGTTGGTTCCACGCATGGCCTGCAGCTTTTCTCAGCTGATGTTCCATGTTCCTGACACTATCCCTTCCTGGGATCCCCACCGCACATTTGGCTTCATTCCCATCGCATACCTTACCTCACTGCCTTCTCAGGAACTTTTTACCTGGCTTCCTAGCCTTTCCTTTACAATCTGGGTGGAAGTCATTCTGCGCTCACAACTCTTGTGTTCTGCATGCTGATGAAGATAATATGTGAATGATAAGCCAAGTTGGCTGCCAGGTAGAATAGTTGCTGGGCCTCCTGGACTATGGCTGCAGTAGCCCCTGAATTCCAGACTGACTGTGCACTGGCAAATGAATCCCAGGTCCCAGTATCCTATGTATACTCTTCTGAAGCAGGAGTTGCAGGTGTTCACTACACAAATGAAAGATTTACAGATTTAGATACTTGAGCCTGTGGTAGGCAGAGTCTTCTTGATTTCTGAGGTGCTCTCCAGTCATTTTTATTCTTGTCTAGTCAAATTATTTCCTTGTCATAAGGCTACTGTCTTCAACAACCATATCTCTTTTGATCCTAAATTTATGGTGTAGTTCTTACTGGGCCAAGATTTATAGTTTTAAAGGAATTTGCATGTACTGTACATATATAGCAACTCCGTACAAGAAGTATAAACAAAAACCAGCAACTCCCCAAACAAACACAAAACAAAATAAAATAAAAAGAAAGGAAAAGGGGCCGGGGATATAGCTCAGTGGTTCTGGCACCTGTCTTGCATGCGCAAGGGCCGGGGTTTCATCCTTGGTAACCACATAACAATACTGGGTGTGGAGACTCACCCCAGCAGCAATCAGTACCACATACCACAGTGCCGGGAATGGTGGCTCACATCTGTAATCCCAGCACTCGGGAGGCAGAGGCAGGAGGATTGCTGTGAGTTTGAGGCTGAGCTCAGGGCCAGCCTTAACTGCAAAGCAAGACCCTGTCTCAAAAAAAAAAAAAAAAAAGAAAAGAAAAGAAAGAAAGAAAGGAAAAGAATTCAGAGGCAGGTGTATAGGGAGAGGAAGGGAAAGGAAAGGGGACGAAAAATGGAATTAAGTCATGTTATGTACTTGTACCCACTTCCCACAAAGTATATAAACATTACATACTAGACATATTTTTATGGCTTGTATCAAAATGTCCCCTCAAAGTTTCACACATTAATATGTGGGGCTTTTCAAAAGTGTCTGGATCTATGATGTGTGAGGTGCATTATGTACCTGTGGTAAGTGGATTAGTCCACTGATTCTGGGTGGAAATAACAGGAATTCATTTTACAGGCTTGTTGCCTGTATGGAATAAAAGGGAAAGGAGCAAGAAGGCTCACTTCCTCTGGCATGCCCTGCCTGCCAGGGACTGTTTCTCCTCTGTCATCCCCCTGTGCTGTGCTTCCCTCCTTGGAGCCAGGTCTATGGACTGAAATCTCTACAAACCGTGAGCTAAAATAAACCTTTCTTCTTTTAACTTGTGGATGTTGAATATCGTGTTTCCGTGATGATAAAAGAAACTAAGGCACATATTTACTAATAAAATTAAATCCGTTTAAAAGCAACCAACGGTACTCATGGTACCATCTAATGTTGGACTATCTTGAAATTTCTGCCACTAGATTAATTAGTCCCCTGACCTTATTCTCAGTGTCCTGTAAAGTCTCAGGACATGATCAAAATGTACATTTTGCATTCTGGCCTTCTGACCTCTAAGCAGACCCACTTAGCAAGATCTGTTTATCGTATTCTAAGGTTTCTTTAGCCAGCTTTTCAAACCTTTTTGAACTCCTCCCTCAAACTGGTTCCAAAGTTTCTAAATGATATGGTCAGGTATGGTCAGGTATAGTCAGGGGACCCACCTCACTTTTCTGCTCTTAGTGTTCTGCATTTGTCAGCTTTCCATCCCTGAAACACAGCCCCTTAGGCCCACAATGTAAAGGAAGAAAGGCTTAAGCTGGCCCATGGATTCAAGGACTCAACCTACAATTAGGTGACTCCAAGGTGAGAATACAAAGATACATAGTTCATGGAAGGAAGGAAGCAAGGAGGGGAATGAGCAGAAGGCCATAGAGAGTATCCAAACACATACAACCATGATCCACCTTGACACACCCAGGATCTTGTTCAAGTAATTCTCTAGGCATTTCTTAAGCCAGTTAAGTTGACAGCATGCAGCGTCAATGCTTTGGAGAGATTGTAGAAGAGACAGTGCAGAGGTAAAAAGTGGTAAAATATATGTTACTGATCCTGATGGAGATTTGCAAAGTCTGCAGTGTAAGAAAGACAAGACCTCTCTGAGTATGTATCCATAGAATTGTCCCCAGGACCCTCTAAGTGCCACCCTTTCTTTCTACACTGTGTATGACAACAGTCAGCTCAAGGTCACAGGGTCGCCCTGTTGAAGCACACACAAGGCCACTGTTTAAAGTTTTTTTACTTATCGCATGTGAGAAGTAAACATTTCAGCATCATCGCAGGCTTGATAGAGTACAGGATAAAATCCTTATGCAGAAACTTCCCACAAGATCTACTGTAAATGCATGCTCACCATGACCTCACTCTGAGAACTTACCACTTAAAATGACAACCCAGTGTTAACTTTGTTTCACCTCTCAAACATTCCTAAAATATCCATGAAGATAAATAACACATAAAATAGGAGATATTGTATGTATTGGATATAAAATAAAAGACAAATCAATAGGCTAATCTAGGCATAGTGACACAAACCTGTAATCTCAGCACTAGGGAGACTAAGGCAGGAAGATTGGTGCAAGTACAAGGCAGGTCTGGGTTATATATTGAATTCAAGGCCAACCTTCTCTCAAAGACAAAACAAAACAGAAGAAAGAAAACAGAAAAAAAAATGAACAGATTAAAAAGCTTAAGTAAGATTGACAAGAAAATGTAGCAGCACCAGAAATTAAGAGCAAACTTCTATTTTACTTGAAGGTGCCCAAAGAATACTATTTTTTCTTTCTTTTCTTAAGTTATTTATTTCCATGATCATTTTTTCATCCTGAAAAATAGTATCCATTATATTTCACTGATTTTTTTCTTTCTTATTTCTAATAGATGGGCTTTTGATGTTCCAGCAAGTACCCATGGTGGAGATGGATGGGATGAAGATGGTTCAGTGCAGAGCCATTCTCAACTACATCGCCACCAAATACAACCTTTACGGGAAAGACATGAAGGAGAGACTGCTGTATGGTTTACTTCCTGTTGTTACATGAGAAGATTACATAGGAGGGACTTAGGTCAGACCCTCAGTAAGCAGGTTCACAGCAGGAGGATCATGACTAGCAACAGACTGGGCCTGGTCATGCGTAGTAAGATGACTGGGCAGAATACAAGATGAGATCACTATGTCCTATAAGATGACAGAAGATTAAAGTTGCTATACATTCCGATGACTGTGATTATGTCAGAAACTGATGCCCTCAGACATAGCAGGGGGAGGGAAGAGTTTTCAAACACTGGTGAAGCATAAAATCATCAGGACAGTGGAATCCTGACTTCAGACGCTTAGGAATTAGAAGCTGGACTTTAGCCAACAGCTTGGGACAAGTGAAACAGTGTTTGAGGGTGAGGAAGAAGAGTTTTGACCTGAGGATCCAAAGGAGCTGATTCCCAAGTTCCAAAAGTCATAATAATCATGACCTGGAATCTAACTTATCTGCTAGTCCTATGCACAGGCCAACTTGATGGGTATTGGTGACAGCTCATGCTTATGATACAAGGGCCACTTGCAACTTCCTCTGGGGGTACAACATCCTGGCTAGATCTCAAATAACCAAGGCCAGGGGTGTTTGGGGTGCCCTTCCTTAGGTATGTGAATATGTGACAACAAAGCTATCAAATAAATTTCAAAAAATGGTTGAAAGTCCAGATTGAAAAAACAGAAATAAATGGCTTCTGTGATGTGCAATCACTGTTAACTAAATTTTTACAATGGTCCAAGGATGGGGCTGGATCAGTCCTGGTGACTGAAGAGCTTTCAGTGATGGCAAACAGCCTGCTGCAGCGTGTGTGCTATAAGTTCGCTGCCACAGGCCAGAGTGAGCAGAGTCCTGTACAGTTGAAACAAGGCCATAGTTGGAAAACAGCCTGTGGAGAAGGCTGTGGAAATGTGTTTCATGGGAAATACTTGGGAGAACTTGAACACTGGACAGAGCAACAAGCCTGTATTGAGTAAAAAAGGCGAGAGAGCAGAGATGTGCCTGAAAAGCTATGCCAGATGTGCTGTCATGAGCCTATGTTGGAGCACAGAGGAAGCACAAGAGGTTGTGCACACATGAACCACACAGAGGCTGAAAATCCTGCTTGCACCCTCATTGGTCCTGTGTGGTGATTCCAAGGTCTCCTCTGACCGTGACTGTGCCTTCTACACAGGCTCTTTGTACTTGGACTTGGCCATGGATAGAGCACAATTTTTAAATCTTATCTGTCTATCTCATAGACTATCCTAAGAAATGATAATACAAAAGTAAAATTCATAGTGCAATGACCAATAATGTAAAAACTGTCTACTGCAGGTGAACTACTTTGTAATCACCCAGTGTTTATATTTACTTAGATTTTAAGTGGTAAAGGCTGAGGTAGGAAAATCTGACTGGATGTGTTGTCTTTCAGGATCGATATGTACACAGAAGGGGTGGCAGACTTATATGAAATGCTGATACAACTGGTAGTAACTCCTCCGGAAGACAAAGAGGCTAAGATAGCTTTGATCAAAGACAGGACAAAGAATCGCTATTTACCTGCCTTCGAAAAAGTAAGTGAGGCTGCTCAGAGTTTTGGAGCGCTGAGGCTGGATGTCAGGAGGAAATAGTGGCTGGGTACTCCTCACCTTGACCTTTCCATCCAGTGAGGCTCTAGGAGACCAAAGCAGAACCTTGAAGTTCAAGGAATTTTATAAGGGTGGACCTCGAAGGTTCATTGTAGGGTTACGCCCAAGGGGTAATTTGTGAGCCACAGTTCAATTTGTTATACTCAATTTGGGATTCAGTATTCAATAGAATCATAAGCTTGGAGGGTGAATGGCTCTGATCCACACTCAAGAGTGTGTGGACCCTGAGGAATGCCCTGAGCTTCCATTCTGGAGCAACCCGACAAGTATAGAACATCACAAAGTATTCTGGCCCCATGTGCAGGGGGACATGGGAGCAGATCCTTTCAGATTATTGTAGGATTGTAGGAATGGACATGAAATCTTTAAAAAGGATATTGTTAGAGGAACGGAGAGGAGGAGACCTTAAGGGATCATAAAAAGTCATCCAGGGCTGGGGAGTTAGCTCAGTGGTTCCGGCGCCTGTCTTGCAAGCGCAAGGACCTGGGTTCGATTCCCCGGTAACCACATACCTATACTGGGCGTGACTCACGCCCAGCAGCAATCAGTACCACATACCACAGTGCCGGGCGTGGTGGCTCACGCCTGTAATCCCAGCACTCGGGAGGCAGAGGCAGGTGGATTGCTGTGATGTGAGTTTGAGGCTGAGCTCAGGGCCAGCCTGAACCCACAAAGTTGAGACCCTGTCTCAAAAATAAATAAATAAATAAATAAATAAATAAATAAATAAATAAATAAATATAGAAAGTCATCCAGAGGACTGAGGAACATGGCTGTAAGACTGGAAACTAACACCAGGCACACTAAGGAAATGCAGCTCTGTCAAGGCACAAGTAACCCCCCACCCCTTAGTTAGGACTCTTTGGGAAGGTCAAGCAAGAGCTTTTCAAGATGAAAACCATGAGAACTTAAGCTAAATAGAAATAAAGAGCCAAAAAGTATTACAAGACACAAGAATCACAGAAATATAGTAGAAGACTGACCTGTCAACACACATTTCAGAAAGCATTGCATTATTCTTTCCTTTATTTAATAAGTTAATTCATGACTGGCTTTAGTGAAAGTAATGATAATTTTAAAAGCAATCAAATCCTCAGATACACCTTGACAGCTTAGGGTATATCATGTAGTGACAGATTCTCCCACTGCAAGTTAAGTAAGGTACAGTGAAATCAAAGCCTTCCATGAAAGAAAATGAACATTGTATATTAGACTAAGACATTTGATGTTGTATTCCATTTTTGCATGAAGTAATTATTTGAAAACGTATTAACTTAAACATTGAAGAGAAATTACTATTTAAAAGGTGCTATCATGTGTCTTTCCTTTTTTTGAGACAGGGTCTTGCTTTGTAGTTCAGGCTAGTTCTATACTTACTATGTAGCCCAAGCTAGCCTTGAACTTGCAGCAGTCCTCCTGCCTCTGCCTCCTGAGTGCTTAGTGTGTTTTCCCTTTTTATTCTCTATAACATCCACAGTGCTGGATTACTTAAAGAAATAGTCACATATTTTCAAAGACATTATTATATAAATTTATGCATCAATAAAAGTTGAAATAAATACAGTATTGAATGAATGCATAGTCACCACTTGGGTAACAAAACTAATACCCTCCAGATGTCCATGTCTCCCACAGCAGTCACACAGGTAACTTCTCGTGCATTACAAAGTAAGTTGCAGGCATCAGCTCTGTTTCTCCCCTGAGAACGCTTTGTGGAGATTATCCTATCTTCTAAAGAAGGAGACAGAACAAAGGAGATGAAGAATTCAGGTTCCCTCCGATTCCACTCAGATCCCAGGGAGAGAACTTGGAAGTGAGAGAGAAGAGCAGAGCAGAGGAGAAATGATGGCACCGAAGTGATCGCATCAGTGACAGGTGCCGCTGGCACAGGGGAGCCAGAGTTCACAGGAAATGGGAAATGGAGGAGGGGAGAAGCAAGTCTTGATGTTTCAGGACCACACTTTCTTTGGCTGTGGGCAAATGCAAACATGGTACAGCAGGAGCCGAGTGCTTGGTATGTGTGAAGATGCAGGGAAGGTGTGGGCGCAGGCGCAGGCCCAGCTGAGCATGGGAATGAGAGTGAAAGTGACACCTGAGTTTTAATGCAAGAGCAGGGACATCTTGCCCTCCTTCATGCGTTAGGGGCCCAGAAAAATATCTGGAGCTCCAAACAGACTGAGGGAGGCAGCAGAGGGAGAGTCAGGCTGAGACTCAAGGAGAAGCTAGGATCAATCTGTGCTCACATTCATGGTCTGACCTCAAATTTTCCAGGTGTTCAAGAGCCATGGACAAGACTACCTTGTTGGCAACAAGCTGAGCAAAGCTGACATTTTCCTCACGGAACTTCTGTACTGCCTGGAAGAGTTCGACGCGAGTCTTTTGGCCAACTTCCCCCTTCTGCAGGTGACTATTCTACCTCTCTCACAGAGGCACCCCCACATCTTCCATACACAGCAAATCTATTTGGTTCCATGGTGAAGTTCTAACCTCTGGCCTCTTCCAGGCCTTCAGCTTCCTACCCCATGCCTCCACTGTGAGTATCAAAGCCTTGGATTTGGGGCAAGAAAATAATTTTGTGTTTGTGTGTGCAAAGAAATGTGAGGTATATGCTACTTCCAAAATGTTTTACCTCCAAAAGGAGAAGGCTAAGAGCCCCATATCTCTCTTGTCTCCCCATCCCCTTGTTGATCTGATGTCCTTTCCTCAACTCTGGTTCCTACTGTCAGAAACTGAATTTCTCTCTCCACAGGGCTGTGGCTTTTCGACACACACAAACCCTCCTAACAGCCAACCCCCTCTAATATCTTTAGTGTGAATGTTGGTTGTGACTATCTTCATTTTCAACTTGATTTTTTTCCTTCAACTTGATTTCTTCCAACTCTATATTTCTTTTTTAAAAAATTCAAATCTTTATTGGTACATTATAAATACACACCATGATTGCACTCAATGGTGAGAATTTGTACCAGTATATGACCTGACTTAACTCTCATTTTTCCCATTCCCTTACTCACCCTACCACCCCCTAACCCTATATACGTAAGCTTTGTTTCCTTTCTTTTTTATCATCTTATTATTTTTCCACTCCTTATTTACCCCTGCACACCATTTCGCTTTGAATAGTTTCTATTGCACAGTATCTACCATACACTCTAGAACTCATTTACATCTTTATTGTTTTATACCGGAGAAAAGATACGATATTTACACATCTGTGACCTATTCATTTCACTTATGATGATATCCTTAAGGTACATCCATTTGAGTATAAATAACTAAATCTTATCTTTTTTTTTGTTTTGTTTTTTGAGACAGGGTCTCGCTTTGTAGTTCAGGCTGACCCTAAGCTCAGCCTCAAACTCACATCACAGCAATCCTCCTGCCTCTGCCTCCCGAGTGCTGAGATTATAGGCATGAGCCACCATGCCCAGCATTGTGGTATGTGGTACTGGTTGCTGCTGGGCGTGAGTCTCCACACTCAGTATGGTATGTGGATACCGGGCATTGAACCTGGGTCCTTGCACTTGCAAGACAGGCGCCAGAACCACTGAGCCAAATCCCTGGCCCTCAGTCTTATCATTTTTATGGCAGAGTAATACTTCATTCTATAAAAGAACCACATCTTCTTTATCCAGTCTCCAGTTGATGGACATTTGGGTTATTTCCAAGATTTAGCTATCACAAACTCAGCTGCTATAAACATGGGTGCACATATGTTGCTGTGATATGAATCTTTTAATTTGTTTGTATATATATCTAGTAGAGAAATAGCAGGGTCAAATGGGACATCTAAATCTAGATCAGAATCTCCATACTGATCTCCACAGTAGTTATACAAGTCTACACTACCACCAACAGTGGAGAAGGGTTCTTTCTTCTCCATAGCCTCACCAACATTTGTTGCTGGCTAATTCTGAGATAGCCATTCTGTGTGGAGTGAGATGAAATCTTAGTGTTGTTTTCATCTGCATCTCTCAAATGACTAGTGATGTCACACATTTTTTCATATGCCTCTTATCTGCTTTTATTTCTTCCTCTGAAAAGTGTCTGTTCATTTCAGATGCCCATTTTTGAATTGGGTCTTTAAATTTGGGTGGGATGACTTTTTAAAGTTCCTTATGTATTATAGATAGCAGCCCTTTTCCTGAGGAACAGATGGTAAGGATTCTTTGTCATATTGTTGATTGTCTTTTCCATCTGTTGGTGGTTTCCTTTGCTGTGCAGAAGCTTGTTAACAGGATGAGATCCCATTTGCTAATTTCTTCTGCTAGTTCTTATGCTGTAGAGGTTTTGTTCATGAAATCTTTCCCTAAACCAATGTCTTCAAGAATTTTACCTAACCTGTTTTGCAGAAGATTTAGTGTTTCTGTTTTAATATTTAGGTCTTTAATCCACTTTGATTTTATTTTAATATATGGTAAAAGAGATAGGTCTAGCTTTAATCTTTGACATGTTAAAGCACACTTCTTCCAGCACCACTTGGTGAAGAGGCTATCTTTCCTTCACTGAGAATATTTGGCTCTTTTGTCAAAGATGAAGTGGCTTAGTGTGTCTGTACCAACTCTATATTTCTTTGTTTAGGAACATTTTTCTGTTTATATCTAACAGACATATTATTCTCTTTGAGTTGCAAGGATAAAGGGAGCAAAAGCATTTATGTCTAAGAGGACAGGGAGGATTATGGCTTTACTGAAAATTTAAAGGAAGTGTTTAAAGAAATGCTATTGAGTCATGCTTTCTGCCTCTCGCATTCTTATGACTGGGGTGTGTGTTTCCAAGTCCACCCTGGTGGTGATGTTGCAGTGTGATGGAGGTTTCTAGGTATTTTAAAAATTTTATTTTATTTTTATTTTAGAGATAGGGTCGTGCTTTGTAGTTCAAACTGTCCCTGAACTCATTATGTAGCCTAGGCAAGCCTCAAACTCTCAGCAATCCTCTTGCCTCTGCCTCCTGAGTGCTGCGAGTACAGGCATGAATCACCACACCCAGCACTGTGGTGTGTGGAACTGGGTAGTCAAACTCAGGACTTTGCACTTGCCAGGTAGACACTGGAACTACTGAGCTAAGTCCCCAGCCTCTAGGGTTTTGTTAATAGATGATTTGGAATTTAGGATCCTCCATGAAGAAAATAAGTGCCATGAGGCTGTGATTTGTGTGTTGCAGGCTCTAAAAGCCAGAGTCAGTAATCTGCCCAATGTGAAGAAGTTCCTGCAGCCTGGCAGCCAGAGGAAGCCTCCTACTACTGCAAAAATGATAGAAGAAGCCAGAAAGGTTTTCAAGTTTTGATGCAAGTGGCATTGAGCAAGCCTGTGCATATTAAGCTCTTACATTTAACAGCAACAAAATTCTTTGCATGAATACTAATCTCGAAACCGTGAGTTAATATGCATTTCTAGATTGTACATCACAATGCAATAGCAAATTCCTTGAAAAGACTTAACACTTATTTTCTTCATTAGGGTCTGATATGTAATCAGATCTCTAATGTCTTTTTTAAAAAGCAATTCACTAGTTCTCTTTAGTTGTTCATGAATTGTCCTATAACTTGCTATACAGTCTATAAAAGAAGCTTACGGATTTGCATTTTAAAATGTTGCATGTGCACAGAAATTGCCTGTTATTCTGTGCAGTAACACAATAGTTTCTGGCAGGCTGTGTGCTATACATTCACTTATAATGATGCATAAAACATCTCCTGTAGTCCTTCCTTCATTTAGTTTATGAAAGCTTCACAGGAAGTTTTCTAGGGATAAGGGATGAGAAAAGGAATCAGGATGTATTATGTACATGTAACAACTTCCGTCAAAGAAGGTAAACATTATGTACTACACACATGTACTAATAACAGATAAATAAATACAGTGCTGCTTTGGTTTATGAATTTAGTTTGTTCCATGATGCTCGGGAAGATGGCTGCATTGGGGTTCATGGGGGAGATGGCAGTGGTCATGTTCATCTCCTGATGCAGAGTTCAAGAGAGGAAGCAAAAGTTTGCCTTTTTGCTGGGACTTTTGCTGGTGAACCTACTTGGTTGTGAATAGAGGCATTTGGGAACTGAGGTGTTACTGTAAATAAATAAATAAGTAAATAAAATAAATACAATGATTTTCAAAAAGATTCAAATGAATTTGGTTTTGAAAATCTTTTTTTAAAAATTCCATTCAGCTTTTCTATATGTTTTTTTTAATTGAAATCTTTATTGGTACATTACATATACACATCATAATTGCACTCCACAATGGGTATTTGTACCAGTATAAGACACAATTTAATTCTCATTTTTTCCCATAGCCCTACCCACCCTACCACCTCCCTATATAAATAATTTGTTTCCTTTCTTTTTTGTTATAATCTCATTATTTTTCCCCCTTCACCCTATTTCACTTTGAGTAGTTTCTATTTCACAATATATAACATACAATTCTAGAACTCATTTACATGGTTTTGAAAATCTTTAACTGAGTGCCCCCAAAGAATATTCACATCTTTTTTTGGGTGGGGGGAGACAGGGTCTCGCTTTGCAGTTCAGGGCTGGCCCTGAGCTCACTATGTAGCCCTGGTAAGCCTCAAACTCACAGCAATCCTCCTGCCTCTGCCTCTAGAGCACTGGGATTACAGGCGTGAGCCACCATGGCCCAAATTGTGGTATGTGGTACTGATTGCTGGTGGGCATGAGTCACCATGCCCAGCATTATTTTATGTGGTTACTGGGGATCGAACAAGGGACCTTGTGCTTACAAGGCATGTACTGGAACCACTGAGCTAAATCCCTGCCCTCAAATAATTTATTTTGTGTAATATTTTGCTCATATAATTCTTCTTCCAGTTGGTATAGAAATGTGGCCTCTGAAAACTGTGGGACAGCTTTATTGGTGACTGGACTCTATTAGCTTTGGTGAAAAGGATTTACTCAAATCAATAAATAGAACAAAAATTTATCTGAATGTTCATTGGGCTGTGGACCCCAAAGGGAGCCTTTGTTAAGCCTTTAACAAGCTTATTACTGATTCCGTGCTCTTCTCCACTGACTCACACCTAAGGGAGAGCTTCAAGTCTGGCTAGGGCAAGTGAACTGTGTGCCTGTCTCCTGAGCCTAAAGGTTGAGACTCCGTCTCCCTGATTCGGAGACCCTTAGGGGCTTGAGCACACTCACTCCCACACGTTGAACCTTGTCAGTGGTCATCTTGATAGCCCCACCCCTCTTTGTCTCTCACCCATCGCCTCACCTTCCCCCATAGCTAATGCCATATAGACCACCCACTCAAAGTTCTCTTATTGGGCAGAACCCTAGGTCAATCCTATAGACCCTCCTTTCCTCCTAGCCTTCACCCCGCCCTGTGACCTTTTGCTATATATGTGATGCCTAAGCCTGAATAAATCGGAAGTTCCAGAAACATTCCCCAGGGTCTGTGCTTGACTCTGCGCCTCACCCTCTCCGGCCAGGAAAACCTCACGTAGACAACAATCAACACACACCCTCTCACTCAGGTCACTAGAAAAATCCCTTAGAAAACATCCTTAGCACAAAAAAAAGACTGCCGTGCAAGCAGGTCAAGGCCTTTGCTCAGGGTACAGGTGATAATTTAAGAGTTGTGCATTGTGCTGCATTTGCATCCATCACTCAGGATGTGAAAATGAAGACTTTAGAAAATTTGGGCATGAGATTAAAAAGATATGAGAACAATAGTAAAGGGATTAAAAAGAGGTGTAGCATGTTACATATTCTGAGCCTGTATGCAGAGTAAAGGGAGAAGATAGGATTTTATGCTAAAATTTCTATGATTATAGAGTGGTGAAAACCTTTGCTGTAAATTGAAATGTGTCAAGATCATACGCTTGAAATTCCCACTGACAATGGGCATGATGAATGGCCTCTGCTTTTTCTTGAATATCTAGCTCCTGCAAGGAAGACATCCTGCATGCCCACTAATAATGAGGCTGATCTTCCCTTTGTAAGAGGCCTGTGCTCCCAAATAGTGATGTCATTGATTTTTCATGTTTCTTTAATGTTCGTATGTTCTAATAGTAGGCAAAATTTTTCATAAACAACAGTTAGAATGTTCCTGATGAGTGTAAATGTGTAGAACTGTTGGATTTATATAGAAAAATAACCTGCCTGTATAATTTTAATGAAATGAAGGAATCATTCTCTTGTTGTAAAATGTTCTAATTTCAGTCCAGCAGGGATTTGTCAATCCCTGGCCCTTGTCTAACTGAATATCTACATCAATCCTCCACTGTTTACCAATTTTTATTCCTTATTCAACTCTATTTCTTATTCCAGCAATACACATGGAAACACAAAAGATCCAGAATTGCCAAAGAAAATCTAAGCAAAAGGAGCAGGACTGGACACACCACAATACGGGACTTCAAAATATATTGCAAAAACCACAGAAATAAAAACATTGATAGTATTAGCACAAAAATAGACACACAGACAAGCCTCTATAACTTGATTCTTATCATAAACATTTGTTCTTGAATAAATGGAATCTCAATGTTGTTCTAATATGCATTTCCCTCGTAACAAGATACTGGGGACCCCTGAAACATTACTGGAAATCTCAGCATTAGGCTCAAGTCTCTTGCCCAGTTTACAAGCCACACCTGGGGAAAAAACTCTAAATGACAGAACTAAGAAAAACAGAAAGCAGGGGTGGAATGACCAATGTCAGTGCAACCCACAAAGACACTGGCCTGTCCAAGACACCTATTTTTATTAGTAATTAACTGGAGTAAATGTAAGCTATGTGCAAGGGCTGTATACAGGAGAGGATGTACAAATGTTCAGTTTCTATGGGAACTAAAGTAAACAAGACTATAAGGGACATGACAATATATTCTTGAATTAGGGACAGAATAGACAAAATATGTGGCTGTAATTAGAACACTGTCCTTCTAGTAAGGAGGTTTTAATTGAGGGGATGGAATTTGGGTGCAAGTTACTCTGTCCTCGGCACATAGGCTTCTGCTGGACTCAAAACAAGCCAGTTGTGGGTTAATTATTCAGAGCCTGTACTGCTTACAATCTGCATTGGGCATCATCAATACTGAAACTTCCCAGAGACAGAGATATTGAATTTTTTTCATATATTTACCATCCACTTGTGCTTCATTTCTCATTGGATGCTTGTTTGAGGGGGTCTT
>PVIR01024866.1:0-25411 GCA_004026965.1 Petromus typicus | reverse complement strand
TCAACATCACTAGTCATATGAGAGATGCAAATGGAAACAGCATTAAGATATCATCTCACTCCACAAAGAATGGCTGCCATTTCAGAATTAGCCAACAACGAATGTTGGCAAGGCTGCAGAGAAGAAGGAACCCTTCTCCACTGTTGGTGGGAATGTAGACTCGTACAACCCCTGTGGAGATCAGTTTGGAGATTCCTCGCAAAGTTAGGATTGGAGGTTCCATTTCACCCAGCCATTGCTTTACTAGGTATGTACACAAGAATTAAAAGACTCATATCACAGTGACATATGTGCACCCATGTTTACAGCAGCTCAGTTTGTGATTGCTAAATCTTGGAAACAACCCAAATGTTCATCAACTGGAGACTGGATAAAAAAGCTGTGGTTCTTCTACAGAATGGAGTATTACTCTGCCATAAAAATGATAAGTTTGAATGATTTATACTTCAATGGATGTACCTTGAGGACATCCTCATAAAAGAAATAAATAGGTCATAGATGTGTAAATATCCTATTTTTTCTCTGGTATGAGAAAATAAAGATGTAAATGAGTTCTAGAATGTATGTTATATATTGTGAAATAGAAAATACTCAAAGTGAAATAAGGTGAAGGGGCGAAAGTTATGAGATTAAAACAAAAAGGAAAGAATTCAAAGTTTATGTATGTAGGGAGTAGAGGTGGTGGGGTGGGTAGGGCTATGGGAAAAAATGAGAAATAAGTTGTGTCTTATACTTTTACTAATCCCCATTGTGGAGTGCAATCATGCTGTGTATAAGTAATGTACCAACATAGATATCAATTTTAAAAATGCAGATAAAACTCATACATAAGGCTGTTATGTCAATAATACTTATAATGCTGTCAATTAAAAATCATGTTATTCAGAAGTAGACTGAGATAGTTATAGTGACAGAGCAATGCAAACAAAGCAAATATTTACATTCATGATTTTGATAAATTTAATGAATACTATGTACTGTACATGAAGCCAAAAAATAATGAATAATATTTGATTCAGTTCATATAAAATTCAAAACATGAAAAATAAAACTGTGGTGTGAGAAATGGGAGTATTGGTCACATTCGGGCTCAGGATGGCTAGTGAGTATCTGCCGCAAGTCCAGGTAAGTTTGGGCTTGATGGTTCAAATAGCTAAACTACGTAATTTTTTATTTCCTTAAGCGAGCAACCCCACCAAAAGCATAGATGCGGACTTTGGATATATAGAACCAATTCTATACTGTATATGTCACCTCATTTGATAATGTATAAACACATTTCTTTGCTTTCTGGAGTTTTCAATATTTATTGTATAAAATCAGTAGTCAAATCCCATAGTGGGATACTTAGTACACTTCCAAAAAACCTGAGCACTAAATTTCCCTGATTATAAATGTATTTTTGCCTGAAATAAAAATTGCTCAAACTGAAATTATTAGCTAAAGGAGGACTGCCATGTAGCTTTGATTATTTAAAAGTTTATAAATGAATTATTTTTGCCCAAAATAACAATAGCAGAAAAACATGAAAATGGGCCTATATGGAATTAATTCCTGTACATTTCAAGAGTAGTTAGAGTGATTTTTCTTCTGAAAATGAGAAGTTAAGTTGCATGCAATTCTTGTGAAAATGAAAGACCTCAATGCAATTTTGCAGTGCTAGATGTCTGAAGGTGTTGACTTCCAAAGGTTTAGAGTGAGCAATTGATCCTTGGGGAATAAAGTCTTTAGAGTACTGTAAAGGTCAAAGCAGTTCACTTCAAGGTTGTCTCTTAATGGCTATTCTGGGTCATTGTATAGTCAATTTGATTGATTGTGCCATTTGAAACACCTAAAACCATCTGCAGAGAAGCAATCAATACTTGGGTCACTGGTAGATGCAACTTAGAAAATACATTTCCTTTTTATGTTGCACCTTATGTAAATTTTGTATTCTAGTCATAAATTTTGGAGGTCTATGAGAATCTTCTAAAAGCAGTATAGTCAGATCTCATGGCACTGATGCAAGAGGAGGGCTGTGAGTTGAAGGCCAGCCTGGGTTACATAGTGAATGAAAGCCCAGCCAGAACTACATAAAGAGACCCTCGTTCAACAAAAGAAGTATTAAAAATGTTAGCAGAACCAATATGAACACCCATATGTACATAGTTTGCTATTTTCATATTTGAGATATTATTGAATGTTTAAATCTTACAAATGGTTACAATAATAGAATATGCTCAATGTAAAATAGGGTGAAGGGGGAAAATGTTGAGATTGTAACAAAAAAGTAAGGAAACAAATGTATATAGGGGGTTGGTAGGGTGGGTAGGGCTATGGGCAAAAATGAGAATTAAGTTGTGTCTTATACTGGTAAAAATCCCCATTATGGAGTGCAATCATGATGTGTATATTTAATGTACCAGTAAAGATTTTTAAAAAGTTATATCACCATAATCCCCTTCAAAGTCTGAAAACTCACCAAACTTTGAAAACATACTGAGAGGAGATGTCTACCTGTACTAAGATAGGGCTATATATTGGGACCAGACCTAATGGCGTGGGAAATGTATTCCACTCTCGAACTCATAGTCTGCAGATTGTATGCCACATGAGGGAATGTCAGTGAGAATTCCTTGCTTTGTTTAAACTATGACAATTGTGATTCTTCTATCATCACTTTTTCTTGTTTTGTTTTTCTTCCTTGAGGAAAACATGCAGAATCAAATGGAAACATGATAAATGCAATTTCTATTGTCAGGAGATGAAAATTTAGACATAAGAAAAAACGTCAATTGAAAATGGCTTAAAAACTAAGGAATGAATTACTTAAATGAAAAAAATACATTACATCTAAGAATAGGCAAACAAATATTTCAATAAGTAATCAAAATCCTGAGTTATCTTAGCACATTTTCATCTATCATCTTCAGGATATTGTCAAACATCCTTTATACACACAAGACAGTATTCACAGGTACCACAACATACTACACCAGTCTAGAAGTAAAACTGGAAAGGATGGTCATTTTCTTTTTTTAAATTTATGTCTAACTATACTGGAAGCCAGAATGTCATATGGTTTCTGTGACACAGTCATTGAGAAAGAGAACTACATTCCTGGCTTAGGCAATGCGGGCAGACACAGGCCACACAGAGCCAGAATATCTTTAGAATTTAGGCAGTGTGGAGCATTTAAAAATGTGTGTGGATTGACATCCAGTTGTGTTTACTATGAATGAATACTCTTTTACACACAAGGCTGTTACTTATTAATAAATATACAGAAATTCTTCAAGACTTTATCATTCACAAAAATTATAGTTTACTACATGGTCAGTTCAAGTCAGCAGAAATAGCAGTTGTGAATAAATACAGCAAAGTGCTACATTTAAAAAGGTACTTTTAACTTGTCTACTAATGTATTATTCATGCATTTTAAAAGAACAATTACAAATAAATGGTTTGTCAAATTGCTGAAGTACAGTTTATACAGTTAAGAAACAATTTTATTTTCATTTTCCAAAATTTTAAAAGTGAAAGCTTCTCTGTCACGTCTGACTCCTTCTCAGACAGCTGTTTATTTAGAGAAAGCATTTTTTTCTCTCAGAGCAACATTGTTATTCCAGCGTCATGTAAAACTATTCACATTCTAATTATCGTAGTACTGTATAATTTGAAAAGTGCTGAACATCAAGTAATAATTTGGTTTAAAATGTAGACTTTTCTCTATTAAAATACGTTTACATTTCTCACATGTTGTGCCTAGACACACACACACACACACACACACACACACACACTCACACATTCACACATACAGAGTGGCTCTCCTTAAAATAGATTAGTCATGTAGTTTTCATGAAGGTGGATGCACACAGATTCTTCCTGGTGGCTGGAGGGATCTCTAGTAGGCATTAAAGAGCATTAAATATTGACAGCACTGCATTAATATGAAAGCATGGAAATGGAAAGGAGTTTTAGAGCATGTTACCTAGAAAAGTAAATGTAGATATATGACCAGTAGAAGAATAATGTGAATAACATTTTTGGACAGAATATGAGAGTCGTGGATATTAGCCTATGAATATTTTTGTGGTTCTATAAGCAGTGGAATGACTAGCTATGGCAAAGCAAAGATATAATATTCAAAATGATCCTAAGAAAAGATTAATTTCAAAGTTATGTGGATAGTAAAGTAGGAAAGATACTGAAGTTAAAAAGTAATGTAATTTTAATATTTAAGCAGGATATTTTACAAAAGGATTTTAATCAGTTGAGAGGAAGAAACAATCAACTTGTATTCCAATACAGTGTATGAAAGCAAAGCTTTGGTATAGATATTATTTTTGAGTTGAGCAAGAGTAACTTGTAAAGCAACCTGAAATTCCAAACCTGTATATACATAAGTGGTACTCAAAGTAGTGTATTCCAAGGCAAGCTAATTCATTTGGGGAGGAAGATGGAAGCAATGTGTGATCTTTCAGATATATTAAGGTGGTGAAAGACTTCAGGTGTGAGTGCTTGTTTTGTGGAAACTCAGGAATATACATTTGGATGGAGTTCATGAACTGAAGTTGTTACCAGTTTGTCAACAGTGGCTATTAGGCACAAATAAAATTATTAAAAAATATTTTTTGAGAAATACTACACAGATGCAGATGATAAACCTTTGAAACTTAAACGGATGCATAATAAAAATAAAAACAATTAACAAGAATGTTTGTTTTAGTCTACCCTGAGGCAGTGGAAGCCCAGGTATTACATTTGATGAAAGAAAAACTGATCAGTACTGTCACATACTGCGGCAACAGTGCTGATGGTAAAGAATAATGGGAAGTCATTAGAGTTGGCTTTGACAACTATGGAGAAAGATGACACAACTTGAACATGGTAAAATCAAGTACAAAATGGTGCATCACATTTGCCAACAGAAGATGTTTCTATAAAGAATTCACATTATTTTAAAAAAATTCTTTATATATTTTAGGTAGTCATTTGTCTGAGGAACAGATGGTAAAATCTTTTCCCAAATTATAGGTTGTTTTTTCACTCTGGTGGTGGTTCCTCTTACTATGCAGAAACTTTTTAATAGCATGAGATCCCAGTTGTTGATTCTTTCTGCTAACACCTATGCTGCTGAGGTTTGGTTCATAAAGTCACTTTCTTCCAGGAGTTCTACCTAAACTATCTTCCAGCAGGTTTAGCGTTTCTGTTTTAAAATTTAGATATTTCATCCACTTCAAATTCAGTTTAGTGCATGGTGAAAGATGTAGGTCTCATTTTAACCTTTGGCAGGTTGAGACTCAGTTTTTCCCTCACCATTTGTTAAAGAGGCTATTTTACCTCCATTGTGGATGGTTGGCTTCTTTGTCAAAGTTGAGGTGCCTTAGTGTATCTAGAATTGTTTCTGGATCTTCTAGTCTGTTTCATTGATCTTGGGTTTGTTTCTTTGCCAATACCATGCAGCTTTTGTCTCACTGGTTTTGTAGTATAGTTGCCAGTTGCTGACTATGATGATGCCCACTATGTCTTTGTTCCCAGGAAATGTTTTTGGTATTCTAGAACTATTCTGGTTCCAAATGAAGTTTTGGATTATTTTCTCTAGTTCTCTGAAATATACTCTTGGGATTTAAATTGGAATTGCATTCAATCTACATAGCAGTTTTGGAAGGATGGCCATTTTTCTCTGTATTGGTTCTTCCTACCCTGCCACAAAGGATATCATTCCATATTCTCATATATCCTCCCTGATCTCTTTTTTCAGAGTGCTATAGTTTTCAAAGGAGAGATCTTTTACTTTTTTTATTAGATAGATTGTTAGGTATTTCATTCTTTTGTGTGCTATTGTGAAAGGAATTATTTCCCCAATTTCTCTCCCAGTGAGTCCATTTTTGTGTACAAGAAGGTTATTGATTTTTGAGTGTTTACCTTGTCCCCAGTTACTCTACTCTTACTGTTAAGTCTGACAGTCTACCGATAGAGTGCTTGGGATCTTCTTTATAGTGTATCATGTAGTCAGCACATAGTAACAATTTAATTTCTTCCTTTCCTATCTTTATTCCTTCATTTCTTTCTCTTATCTAATTGCTATGGATAAGTTTCCAGATATATATTGAACAGGAGAGGGATAGTGGACATCCTTATTTGGTTCTTGATGTTAGCATGAAAAGTTTCAGTTTTTGACTATTTAGTATGATTATGGCTGTTGATTTGTCATAGATGGCTTTATCAAGTTGAAATCGAGATCACCTGCTCCAATATTTTGTAGAGTTTTTATCATGAGGGGATGTTGGATTTTGTCAAATACTTATTCTGCATCTATTCAGAAAAGCATGTGTTTCTTGTCTTTGATTCTATTGATACCATATATTATATTTATTGATTTACATATATTGAACCATTCCTGGGATAAATCCAGTTTGGTATGGGTTACGATCGTCTTAATGATCCTCTGTATTCTGCTTGCCAATATTGTATTGAGAATTTTTGCATCTGTGTTCATAAAGTCCAAAGATCAATCTAAATCATTCGGTGAATTTGAATAAATAAACATAATACATCAACATCTGATAGTATATTAATTTTTATCTTATATCAACTTTTAAATAAAACAGACCACAAGTTTTATTCTAGACACTTACCAATATTAAAGATACTTTCTTTGTCTTAGGAGTTTGAAACCTTACTTGCCTTACCATATTTCATATCCAATTAGGAACTTTAGGTAGTATGGTTAAAAGTAGATACGAATTCAAATTTTAGCTCTAGAATTTATCAGACTATACAGAAATTATTTAACCTAGCTGAAGTCAATTTCCTTATATTAGATAAAGATAAAGATAAGATAAAGAGAGAAATACCGGACATTCACTGTTACTGTAACATTAATATGTAAACAAGAGGCTATAGGACATGGTCTTCAATTTAACATTTAGTTTATGGCCCAATAAATAAATTGGAAACATTCTTAAGTAAAGAATGAATTCAATACATCCCTCATAGCTGAGTATGGTGGTCCATATGGGAAGCACAGAAAGATCACAAATTTGAGCCTGGCTGGAAAAATTTTTTGCTTAAAGAAACAAAACAAAAGGCTGAGGATGCAGATTCAAGCAAAAGCCCTGGGTTCACCATAAATCAATCAATCAATCAATCTAAACCACTGAACATTACAGCTCATTAACAGAGTGCATTGTGGACTATCTCTTGTCTACTCTATTGATCACAAGTTAACTGGGATTCTTGAATGATTCCTCCCCAGCCAGGAGAGAAAACACAGAACCAGAATTCAAAATCCAAAGTACAATTCTACTGAAATTGTATTGATTTAAAATCATTGAAATATCCAAAAAGTTGAACCATCATAGGATAGATGCTACATAGTATGCGGAGCAGTTAATGGGCATGCCTATTATTATTATGTGGATCTTACCTGCATACTTCCAGCACCAAAATCTAGATTTCCCTTTTCACATGATCATGAATGAACCCAATCTGCTTGAAAGTGGGTTTAAGGAAATTAGGAAATACAAGTTGCTGGGATAATTGAGAAACATATCTGATTTTCCCATTTGACATTGAATTTAATGCATTTCCAAACCAATTAATCAGATAATACACCAATATTTTTTAAAAATGTGTTTTTTATCCTCCCAGAAAGAAACGATTAGCTGATCCTGTTGTACCTATTCACATAGTTTCATAATCTCACACATCTGATTTAATACCATTTTCACTCAGAATTTCAATATCTATTTTGTTGCCCTTTTTAAAAGGATATATTTCACAAATTACATAGCCACATAGTCATCATCCTTATTTCTGGTTATTTAAATTTGTGTTCTTATATTTTTACAAGCCTTTAAAAAATGTCTACCTTCATCATGTGTAGTTAACATTTTTCTCATCTTTCAAAATTTGAAGTGCCATTTTCTTTTCTTTCTTTCCTTTTTTTTTTTTTTTAGAGACAGTGTCTCACTTTGTAACTCACTGTGTAGCTCAGGCTAGTCTTGAAATCACAGCAAACTTCTTGTCTCTGCCTCTCAAATGCTGAGATTACAGGCGTGAGTCACCATGCCCAGTATTGTGGTATGTGGTACCAGGAATCAAACTTGGGACCTTGCACTTGCCAGGAAGACACCAGAACCACTGAGCTAAATCCCTGGACTTAAGTGCTATTTTCTAAGGTTATCTTAAATCTTTCCTTTTCTTGGGGCTGGGGATTTAGTTCAGTGGTTCCAGCGCTTGTCTTGCAAGTGCAAGGACCCTGGTTCGATTCCCCGGTTAACCACATACTATACTGGGTGTGGAGACTCATGCCCAGCAGCAACCAGTACCACATACTACAGTGCCAGGCGTGGTGGCTCATCCTGTAATCCCATCACTCGGGAGGCAGAGGCAGGAGGATTGATGTGATGTGAGTTGGAAGCTGAGCTCAGGGCCAAATTTTTCCTTTTCTTTACAATGAGAAATTTGTTTGTCTTCCCACTGTTTATGACATCATGTATATTACTCTAATGATGCTCTTCTCGTACATACCATTTTTAATGAAACTTTTATATGCACATTATTGACATTTAGTAGGAATTATGATTAAAACATATTAGTATTTTCCATAGAGTTTTAATTATATTATTTAATTATATAAAATTTTGTGTTGTGATCCCAACACAAAATGATTTAAAATCATCTTAACATCTACAACTTCAGTAGAACTGCATTTGAGTATCATATAGGCACAACAGTGAAACTAGCTTTGCAATTCTGATAATTAACTTTTATGAGTGACTTAAATAAATAAAATACCTTCATTCAAAGTAATTTACAGATATACAACTAGACTCTTAGGAAAATACAAAGAGTTTGTATGGACCAGTTTAGAGAAAAGAAGGTTATTACCCTGCTGCAACTATTTAAAGATACCTGTTAACTTTATGATAATATTTTTTCTATTTTAATCATCTATGTCAAAAAAAGATAGAATAAGAAAATTCTTAAATTATACTAAGAGTTTTAATTAGTATTCTGAGACCATTAACTAGCTGTATATGACTAAAAGATATCAAAATATTTAAAATAAGATTAAAAATCTAGAATTAAAGAATTTTCTAAGAAATCCTAAAGACCCTTACTGACTCAAAAATAAATCAGAAAGCTAAGAATGAAAGGATATATATTTTCCTTATAGTCATACTGCAAGCAGAATATCCTATGTATGTGACCAAACGCAATCAATTAATGAAAATATTATGTTCATATTAAGAATACTTGTGTGACTATCTATTTATATAATCAACAGTCATTAACTCCAGGCTCTTAGTATCTGACAGAGATCATAAAAATAATGAATACTTCTAAAAAGGAACTCATAAAGCCAGACATAAACCCAGTTTAAAACTGAAATTCCTGATTGTTCCAAAAATATTTGAATGCAAAATGGTCAGCAATGAAATTATGTTCCTTTTCTAGTGTTGCTCAGTCCTTTTCTTCAATGGCGTACCCCATAGACCAAGCACAGTTCTTTAAAGCGGCAGAACAGACCTGATTATTACCGCTTGCCGTCTTCCCCACCTATTCAGTTTTCACCCGTATTCACTGTCAGTGTGTGCACACACCCTCCATTTCACCGCTCCATGCACTCTGCACCTTGCCTTTTGTCTTCACAGGATGTCTGAGGTAATTGCATATCACTCCCTATTGATATGATTATAAAATGAGCGGGTTTTATTCAATTTTATAATTTTACAATAATTCATGCTCCTGATCTGTTATTATAGTCTCAGACCTTCCTGGGAAGTAACACAGAGAATCCTCTGTATGGATATAATATCATATAAGAGTGAGTGCCAGTTGCTCAGAGCCTGTAGTGGACACTAAGCATTTTTCAGGAAGAGAGGATACTCTTCACTAGTAATTATATTTTGGGGACATATTAGAATGCTCTAAAATAATGAATTTCTATTAGCAAAATTTATCTTAGTATCTACCATTTGTCATGAAATATTCAGCAACATCCATGGTGGGCTTTGGAGAGAGATAGCAATTAAAGACACAGCCAAATCTGTGAAGGATGCCAAATGTGTAGGCACCTGTAGGACAGATGGAACTTCAGTGTCCAAGAGTCCCAGAAGGAGACTCTCTAGGCCTCTGTCTCCTCAGTGTCCACAACGGACTGGAGAATCAGAACTTTCAGAATGAGGCCACTGTCTGGGTCTCAGGGAAGGCTTGCACTAGAGGACTGTGACTGCTGTTCATTGCCCTGGTCTGTCTGGTGTTGCAACAAGCAGTTTTTTTGTATAGGTTATAAAATGTTATTCTTTTCATATTGTTAATTATCTTTTGTTTTAATTGTTATGTAAACTCCAGTATCAGTTGCAATGGGTAGAAATTGGCTGGAGGTTTAAAAGAAGCTGGCGATGGAGGTTTCACTAAGGACCTGTACGAAAGCAGACAAGGTGGGGATATCTGAGGAGAGGCTGTCCGAGGGGTGTTTTCCTGAGTCCACATTCACCAGAGACTGGTCTCCTATAGGACAGCTTCCCTCTTTCCATCCTGGATACAGCTCCCTAAATCTTTTATACTTGGTAATTTTTATACTCACTCATGTGGTCCCATCAATTATGGAGTACACTTCTGCTGTGGGAAGGATATATTTAGTAGGAAAGACAGTGAAGGTCAAGGGAAATATAGCTCACCAATACTCATATCCTTGACCTAAGAAGTGGGGAGTAATAAATAAATCATTTCTCACAACCCAAGTATTCACAGAAAATGTCTAGATCGTGAACAGAAATGTCACTGAAAGGGACAGCTGATTTCAGTTTTTCCCCTATATCATGAAGTTAATAGCCTAGAAAACAGTGATCATGTTTATTAAGAGGGCACAGGAAAACAGTCCAGGCTGCTGGTATTGAGCAGACCATCCACCTACCAGGCATAATATGCGTAGTGGTCATGCAGAACTCGCCAAAGACCAGACCACTGATAGTCAATGGAATGAAAGTCTGCTTTTGAATTCAAAACATTTACAGGTGAGCAATTATTTCTTTTCTTTTTAATAGGGTCTCACTTTGTAGTTCAGACTGGCCCCAAACTCACTATGTAGCCCAGACTAACCTAGAACTCACAGCAATCCTCCTGCCTCTGCCTCCCACATGCTGGCCTTATAGGAGTGAGCCGTCATGCCTGAAATCATGGTATCTGTTACTGGGGACTGAATTGAGCACTTTGCACTTGCCAAGCAAACACTAGAACCACTGAGCTAAATCCCTGGCCCTGAACAATAATTTCTTACAAAATGCATAAAATTTACTCTTAAGAAAAGATATAAGTGATCTATGTGGGAAAAAGAGAAGGTCATGATAAGTAAATTATAAATGAAAGAAGACCTTATGATCAAATATGAGTGAGACTATTTCAACCTCAGGCCAACTGTTTAGATTCTGAAGATATAATAAAACAAAGGATATAAAAACCTTTGATATTAATCAGGGAGAGATACATAATTTCACTTTCATCACTGATGATCTAAAGCATAATTAAGAGAATAAAATATTAGGTGTTGATAAATGCAATTTTACACACTAGTGCTTGGAAGTATCTCTAAATGGTGTATAGTTGGAACATTTCTTTCTGTACAGATGAGGTTCCTGGTTTGGCTTGGCAGGACCTTATACGTTCTGGCAATAGGGAGAAAGAATATCATCCAGGTGAGCAAGGGCTACAGTCAGGGCTAGTTCCAGGGAAGTAACAGAGAGGCAACAGTATCAGTTCACAAGAAAAAAGACTCTATTGCATAGAAATCTAAATGAGACTCATAGTAAAAGCAGAATGTGAGAAGAATAAGTACGAAGTAGCGTATGAAATAGGATGGGAAAATTCATAATAGCATAAAAAGAAGGTGGCCAGATTCCACACACATCCAGTCAACAAAGGTACTAGACAGATTGAAGGGGATGACTATCTTTTGTCAAATATTTGACACTTATTGGTTGAACATTTTCATAAATATGAAGAGTTCAGCTTCAATATTAGTAATGAAGAGATAATTATTGTGGAGAGAAAGGGCCTGATCATAGCCGACAGAGAGGAAGACACCACTGTGGGAGTCTGGCAGGCTTATGCACCAGAGTGTAGCGTTGGGAAACACAGCAAAGGACTATGGGCCAAGGAGATTGACCTGCACTGTTCTTTCCTGCCTCTTTCTCTTTGTTTAAAGAACAGTGAAAATATTTTACTCTTATTTGGTACTGAATGAAATGTTGATGAGTGAAGATACTGATTAAGATACATAGCAAAAATTCTCTGGACTTCTCAATGGAAATTTGGGGGTCATTCCATTCACTATTTTGACTGTTCTTCCTTTAAGGTATAGAATTTTAAGCACCTCTCTTTTTTTCCTTCTTTATCTCTTAGTTACTTTAGTTTTTTTTTTCTTTAATGTCTCTAACATTTACTCTATTGAACCTACGTTTAGCAGGAAACTAAATATTTGTCACAACCGAGACAGATCCGTTGGTGAAGAACTGAACGTGGGATAGTTAGGTAGGAGGTGGAGTGTGGTTCCTGAGAATTTTCCCTGGCCTCAGGAGATGGGAAATGCTGCAAACTCCATTCTCCAGGGTTAGTCTAGTACATCCTGCACAGTGGGATATTGGACCTGTCGAAATGCTGAGTTAAAATGTGTGTCTACAACTGAACTCTAAGTTCTCACAGAAAGAAAATAAATTTGTTACTTTTTAATAAAGTTGAGAAAGACTAATGATTTGAGGAACGTTTGATACTGCCTGCAGATATAATATTTTTTAAACAAGTTCTACAGTTTTGACATAGAAGAGTTTTAAGAAATCTAGGTTCAGAGGCTGAGAGACTAATAGACTGAAGCATTCAACATTCCAGGAAACACTTGTAAAACATCAAAGGGATATAGTAAATCCATTATATAAAAAAAAAATGCTTACGGTCCAGTGTGAGTCAAGGGTTAATTGCTGGACTAGACAGTCATGAGGATAAGGGTTGTGAAAATAATTTAAGAAGTACATGTGGATAGAAGTAAAGCCCTTGAAAAACAGATCAAATAATAAAAGTGCCACATGTGACATCTGCTTTAAAGGCCTCCATTTCTGGATTCTCAACTTTCATTAACAATTTTATAAAAGCCCCTTACAACTTTCTTACATTCAGATCAGCCTCCTTTGCACAGTTTATGCTGTAAAGGTACAGTCTCCCACCTATTTCAGATCTTTTACTCTTTCACTGCCTGATGCACAAAGTCCTTTTAGTAGCAGGCAATCATATGGGAGTAGGAAAACTGATTTTGAGCTTGCATCCATCAATGACTTTCTCAGTTATTCTAAACCATGGAGCTCATCAGTTTTTCTTATCCATACATTTTTGAGGGTAAAGTTTGTTTGTTACAGGATTCACTGAATTTTTTGAGGACTTTTATAGAGGTATGAGTGACTTATGAACAGCTGTAATTATTTGCTGTATACAACTTGATCTGCTTAGAGATAAGTAGATAATCATGAAAAGTTCTCTGTGCTTTAATGCTGACGTGGACACCCACAATCCAATCTTTGTTCCTTGTCTTGGATATGACTTAGAATGCAATAAACTTGGGCCTATAGGATCGTAAACCTATAACATTATTGAGAGATTTTTAACAAAATACTTCATGATTCCATTGTGCAATGCTGAGGAGAGATTGTGGGTGAGGATAGAAAGTTAGGTGGGGACCCAGTGTGCACGGTGGTAACTTCACTCAGGCACCCACCACACAGGCATTTGGATAGGAACCTGACTGTGTATTACAGTGTGTGTGTGTGTGTGTGTGTGTGTGTGTGTGTGTGTGTGTGTGTGTGTGTGCAACTCACCACATAAGATGCAGCTATGACCAATAAGAGTATTTCCTCCTACTCACATTCATAGGTGCCAGTAAAGACAAGTTCTCACTGTTATACAGCAGACATGTAGGTTTTCCTACATAACTGTTTGTCATTGTTATGGCTTCTGTTTAGTTGTCCCTCCCACACTTCACTAGGTCTTAGGTGGGTGTTTTTCAGAGGTGGCTGAACAAGAGTGTATGATTAACGCATGGGGCAATGCTAGGTCCAAGAGCACAAGGATTAAGGGTGTGAGTTGTATGAACCCTAAGTAGTCTGAATAAAATAAAAGGGCAAGCAAGATTCTGTTAATGTCTCTCATTGTGTTTTTCTGTCTCCCACTGCATGCCATGAATTGCTGTCCCCCTGCCATCTCCCACTCTGTCTTGGAGTCACCGATAATGGACTGAAACATTTATGAATTGTTAAATTCATAAATTTTTGAATTTGCTCCTTTCACTTAAAGCTTCAAGTACTTTGTTTCAGCAATCAGAGAAAAGTAACTAAGACACTGTTAAGTTGGTCTTGTGTTATTTCATAGAATAGTAAGTTGAATATTAAAAAATGAAGTTTTGTTACTTATGAGCCTTAACTATATTGTATACTTTATATACTACCAAAGACAAATCTCCATTCAACTCAACCTAGGGTAACCAAAATGTTTGAAATCCATATCTTGTGTCCCTTAACAAAACCAGTCTGATGTTAACTCATTGATTTCTTACTCCCTGTACCCACCTCACAGGGAAGACCTGGTCATGCAATGTGTAAGGGGCAGGGCACATTTCTGAATAATGAACCTTAGGTAATTGCACAAACATCATAGAGTACACTTACTTACTTAAACTCAGAGGCAGATTTGATCTATCTATCTATCTATCTATCTATCTATCTATCTATCTATCATCTATCTATCTATCTATCTATCTATCTGTCTACTGGAGCTCCTGGGTCCATAACAAAATAATATGAGATTAAATTAATAAAAAAAGAGGACTGTGCAATTAACAGATGCAGAAAAACAAGCTGATACAATATGCATATTGTTTACTTGTCTTTTAAAATAAATACATAGAAGGAATATATTTTAAAACAATGATGAAATTAAAATGCAAGTCAGATTTCTGTTGTTATAACCAAATACTTAAGATTTTCAGATAATAACCTTAAAAAAGAGGAATATTGCCAGTTGTGGCATCGCATGCCTACAATCTCTGCACCTGGGAGGCTGAGGCAGGGGCAGGAGGAGTACTACATGTTTGATGCTGGCTGGGGCTACACAGTAAGTCCAAGGTCAACCTGATCTACACAGCAAGACCCTGTCTCAACTATCCCCACCACAGAAAAAACAAACAAACAAACAAACAAATCAAACGTTTGTTTGGGCTCTAGTTTTGAATTGATTTTTCATGGTCTCTTGCCATTTTCTATAGATTGTTCCTTTCCTGTTCACTGGCTGCTATCCTGTCCTCTAGTTCTGGGGTTCGGTCCTCAATATCATTCATCATACTTTGCAAACTGTCGTTCTTATTTTTAATTATCTGGAACTCTGCTTCAAGTTGTTTGAAACATTCCATTGCTTTTGTTACCTCAGATTCTATCATGATCCTGACCTGTTATTTAATCGTATCTCTCACTATGGACAAAATCTCTGTTTTCAACTCAGAGATCAGTTCTGATTTCCATTTTACTATATCTGCTTTTGTTACTAGCTCAGTCCCAGCCATTGAGCTTCAGTTTTCTCCATTTCCCTTTTCCTTGTATTCCACCACCGTAATGATCTTTCTATCTGGGTTTTTGAGTTTTTTGTCATTTCTATTCTGCTGGCCTGCACTGAAAGTTACTGCATGACCTCCACAGTGTTCACCAGGCTCTCCCACATGGGAATGGGGGTTTTGGAGGCTTCTGGTCTGGACCTGATAGCAGGAAGGCTATTGGTCAGCTGCTGAGGTCACCATACAACCTCCATGGCATTTACCCAGACTCACCTACAGGGGAATGAATTTCCAGTGGGTTTTTGGTCTTGTCTCAATGACAAGGAGATGGCTGATTGGTGGAAGGAGTCACTGGACAACCTCTACAGGGCTTACCCCAACTTGCTCACACAGGAATGGAAGTTTTAGGGGCTTCTTGCCTTGTGCAGATGATAAGAAGGCTGCTGGCCAGTGGCAGAAGTCACTGAATGATCTCTGCAGCACTTACCCAGACTCACCCATATAGGAATTGAGCTTCTGGCCTGTTCCAAATGACAAGAAGGCTGCTGGCCCATGGCAGAAGTCACTGAATGACCTCTGCGGCACTTAGCCAGACTCACTCACATAAGAATGGAGGTCTGGGGGTCCCAGATCTAGTCTGGACTCCAAGTTTGGAGGATGTCTGGATATTAAACTAATCTCCTTGGCTCAGACCAAAAGAACATTGTGTGTGTGTGTGTATGTGCGTCTGTGTGTGTGTGTGTGTGTGTGTGGTGTGAAGTATTGCTTGATTCAAGAATAAAAAATGAAGCGAGTTTTCTTTAAAGTGAACTCTTATAATTGACCCTTTAACAATTTTATATTGTAAAATATTTAATACATAATATTATTTTCAAAATAATTAAAACTAAGGTAAGAAGGTATAGACATCAATCTAATTGTTCCACATTTTTTTTTTCAGAGAACAAATGACTTGCTCCCTTGGCAATCTGTCTGTGTTTCTGAGGTCTCCCTGAGCCCTTCTGTCTGAAATGATCATCTATCTCCTGATGCATTAACTCTTCCCTTTCTTCCCTATTTTATTTTTCTCTGTAATTTATAACCATTTAATTCATTGCATGTTTTGGTTATTTAATTATCAAGTTCTTTCTTGATAGTAAAACTGCTTCCATTACAGTAGGGATACTCATCTGTTTTGGTTGATGTTGATTTCCTAAAATATTTGGCATAAATTACATACTAAAGTAAATGTAAAATGAATCAAAAAGTGTATTTGAGGTCCAGAGATTTAGCTCAGTGGTTCCAGCATCTGTCTAGCAAGCACAAGGTCTGGAGTTTAATACCTGGTAACCCCATACACAATGCCAAGCATTGTGGCTCTAGCCCATCAGCAATCAGTCTCATATACTACAAAGCCAGGAGAGGTGGCTCACATCTGTAATTCCAGGACTTGGGAGACAGAGGAAGGAGGATTGCCTTGAGTTCAAGTCTGGCCTTACCTACAAAGTGAAACCCTGTCTCAAAAAACTTAAAAAAAAAATTTAATTGAGAGTAAGCTGTTAAAAACTTCTAAAACTCTTTGGAGAAAGGGTTAGAAAGTAAACAACACAGTGAATATGAAACGGACATGGGGAAGATATAGAAAACCGCTATGGACATCCTCCTTCAAGATATCTGGGGAGTGTGGCTGAGTTTGGTAGCTATGAGATAGTGTTCAGAATTCTAGACAGTCCTGATAATTCCTGGTAGGTAAGTGATAATTTTACATACAAAAACATGTTTAGAAGGGAGCAGAGTTTGAAATAAAAGGACATATTGGACATAATTTGGCAGTGAAATCTAGAAAGAATTATTAAATTTTAACTTTAATAAATGAGACTCAAGACTTGAACAGAACAAAATTAAAATATCAAATTTTCCAAATGTATTGTGTACTACCATGTATGGTTACTGAAAGGAATATGTACAGGCCTCACCTTACCAAGGCTGTGATAATAACCTACCCATAAACTAAGCAGTTTATTGATTGCCAAGCTGCTATACAGAAAGGGGAAGCTTTGGGATGGCTGTTCAGGACTGATTTCCATGTAGGGAAGCCACAGAACATGTTGGGTGAGGAACGCAGGCCACTAGTAATGGAGCAGAAGCTTTTCAAGTTTGGAAACACTTACCACTGTGCGAAGGCCTGGTCAGATAATTTGTGCAGTGTGTTATCTTGTAAAAAAGATCTGTGTGCAGACAGCCCCTGCTGTGACATTTTTACACAACCAGGTTAGTTAAGGCAGATTTCTTTTGTCTGCTGCCCCTGACAGGACTGGAGAGGCTGCTAAAGTCACTTTTGCTAAGTGACTGTAATTGCTTAATTGATTATTGGGTAGAATTATTCATTCAATGAGTGAACATTAATTGGCATCCAACTTGGGCCAGTCAGTAGTGTGCTGGGCTGAAAAACTGAGTTGGAAGTCAAAGTTGGATCCGAATCACCAACCTAACAACGGAGTTCTTTCAAAGTAAGTTAAATCCTTGATCTTAGTTTCAGCAAAGGAGTAAATTGTAACCTCCACAAAGCTCTGTGTAGAGGTTGAAGAGCATCATATGAAAACTTGGGAAAATTCTGATAGGCAGAAAACTCAGTAAATGTACCCATCCTTAATATTTGGCCTCATGGAGAATGTAGGCACAGCTGGGGAAAGTGTCAAACTACATCCTGTACTTGAGTTATGGGTGAGGACATGATAATTCTGAGCATTCAAATGACCCTACTATAAGAAAGGCCTAAATCATAAAGTTGTATGTGAAATATTAAAAGCCAGGAGCAGTGTCATGTTCAATGGACTGTTCAATGAAAACTGTTCAGTAGAAGAATATGAGACATTATTTAGCCAGGGAATAGGCAGCGAGCAAGAGAAGAGCCTCAAGTCAGGTCTGGGAGCCCAGCCACAGTGCTGGGAATTAAAATTAGAACAGGCCGGGACCTGGGACTAGAGCCAAAAGGGAGATCCTCAGCCAGATGGAATGCGAGCCCTCCTTTCATTCAAGGCCCAGTTTCTAGG
The DNA here is from genome assembly GCA_004026965.1 of Petromus typicus. Taxonomy (NCBI): domain Eukaryota; kingdom Metazoa; phylum Chordata; class Mammalia; order Rodentia; family Petromuridae; genus Petromus; species Petromus typicus. Next base: position 6,799 of record PVIR01024866.1, on the reverse strand, counting down.
AACTCAAAAATGCAGAATATACACAAAAGAATTAAAAGACTCATATCACAGTGACATATGTGCACCCATGTTTATAGAAGATCAGTTTGTGATTGCTAAATCTTGGAAACAACCCAAATGTTCATCAACTGGAGACTGGATAAAAAAGCTGTGGTTCTTCTACAGAATGGAGTACTACTCTGCCATAAAAAATGATAAGTTTGAATCATGTATACTTAAATGGAAATATCTTGAGGATATGCTCATAAGTAAAATAAATAAGTCACAGATAGATATATATCACATCTTCTCTCTGGTATGAGAAAATAAACATGTAAATGAGTCCTAGAATTGTATGTTATATATTGTGAAATAGAAAATGCTCAAAGCAAAATAGGGTGAATAAATGACATTATAACAAAAAAGAAAGGAAACAAATTTTATGTATATGGGGGGGTGGTAGGGTGGGTAGGGCTATGGGCAAAAATGAGAATTAAGTTGTGTCTTATACTGGTACAAATCCCATTATGGAGTGCAATCATGATGTGTATATGTAATGTACCAATAAAAATTTCAATAAAAAAACACAGAATGACTTTTTAAAAAATGTATTAAATTTCATTAAACCAAGTATCCTGACTAACTGGTCTCTAGAGCCCGAAACTTAACTCTTCATTTTTAAGCCCCCTGAGTCACTCATGAAATGAAGTAAATTCCTGCACTCTGTTGACCTATATAAGATTCTGGACAAAGGCACCATGTAACAATCATCTCAAGACTCTTCCCAACTGGGAGTACCTTTTCTTTTTATACATCTGACTTGCTTCTTTTTGTTTGAGATTTTGTTCTGACTTAAGGAGGTACTGGTTTGATTTTATACAGTTTGTACAGAGTTAGCTGTTTCAAAAGCATATGGAGCTGGGTGGAGTGGTGCATACCTACAATCCAGCACTGAATTCTAGAATTCCAAAGTACATGAAAGTCAAACTTGAGAACCTAAGTAACTTCAGAAAATTAATAAAATTCAAGATATTACAGAAAGTGGTTCAAGTGCATTAGATAATGTTCTAGAAAATGACACTAAATTATCAACAATCCTTACACAGAGTTTAGATATATAGTCATTAAATCAGTTTATTGGGATTCTATATTTGTTCTCTCAAAGGTATTTTTAAGTGTCAGAAAGATGTAGTGGTAAAATCAATGAAGAAGCTAAAATTGACAGAATCACTATTGGAAAGTCCAAAGTGCTTAAAATAAATTTTGGAAGGATGTGGATAGATGCTGTTTCTGTAGGTCAGATTGTTAAAGGGCTCAGAATATTTCATCCCCTTCATAAAAATAAAAAAAACTACCACAATATAAAGATTTTTGTGTGGGAGTGATGAAGAACACTATCTTTGAGGGAGCCACATGAACCACTTTTCTTAGAAAAATAAAACCCTTAAGAGAATAGCAAGTTTCAGTGGTGTTTCTAGTATTGCACAGGTAGAGTAAAGTGCCTGCTATAGATTAAGTAACCTTGAAGGCCAAGACAGTCTCCACAGAACAGTGAATGATTTGGTGAGTTGGACAGATAGCAGTTACCTTGAAAATCCCCAAATGCAAAAGTAAATCACTGGGACTAGTAATTCTCATGGTGCTTTTGCTTCTGCCTTTAATTCAGAAGGCAACAATGGAGAGGAAAAAAATGTCCTGGGTTTTCTCATGGTACTTGAATCCTGGGGTTATGTATTAAATCTAAACATGATCCAATAGTCTATGAAATTTCAGTCCCACTCCTCCCATTTCTGATAGTGATAACACCAAAAAAGAAGGACAGCCACAGGAAGCAGCGTATCAGGACAATCTGAGGTGAGTGCAGTCTATTCAAAGAAGTTGACTACAAGTGTCTGCTCAGGTGGAGGAACCTGATTAAAGGTCCTTTCTGCTTTAACCATACAGGAAAGTACATAGGCCAAACTTTAATGATTGTAACAAAAAAGTAAGGAAACAAATTTTATGTATATGGGGGGGTGGTAGGGTGGGTATGGCTATGGGAAAAAATGAGAATTAAGTTGTGTCTTATACTGGTACAAATCCCCATTATGGAGTGCAATCATGATGTGTATATTTAATGTACCAATAAAGATTAAAAAAATTATTGTACTTTTTCCAAGATTTTCCAAAATTGTCTGGTATGATCTAGGAAAATAAGTTGTACACAGAAGTAAGAAACTGAAAACAAGTATGGAAAAGACAGAATTATAACAAAGCTAACCTGGGATGATCAGTTCCTGAAGCTAGAACATTAAAATAGCCATTTTAGCTATGCTGAAAAACTACAGAGAAAGAGAAAGGTGAAAAATTACTTGTATCAGGACAGTAAGAAAAAAATCCCAAAGTCAATTGAAAGTATAAATAATCCAGTAATAAAATATCTGACCTACAGATGCACTGTATGGGCTCAAGGACAAAAGAAAAGATTGGTGAGCTTGAAAGTATCTCACTGAAAGTTATCAAAACCTCAAACAATTGAAGAGGAAAACTTTGAACAACATGATGTGTATATTTAATGTACCAATAAAGAAAAAAAATACTGTTTGTGGATGTCTAAGATAATAGCAAATAGCACAGCATATGTATAATTTGAATTTCATAATTAGACAAGTGAGAGAATAAAATAGACTTTCTTTTCTAACAAGTGATTATTTTATATACTATTTTTTTTTAAACAAGGTTTCACTCTATACCTCAGGCAGGCTCTGAGCTCAGCCTCAAACTCACATCACAGTAATCCTCCTGCCTCTGCCTCCTGAGTTCTGGGACTATGGGTGTGAGCCACCATGCCCGGCACTGTGGTATGTCATAGTGATTGTTGCTGGGCCCTTACGCTTGCAATACAGGCGCCAGAAATACTGAGCTAACTCCTCAGTCTTTTATATCCTAAATTTAAGGTGATATATCAACCCATTCCTCCAAGAATTCAGCACATACCAATCAAGTTAAAATACTCATCATAACTGAAAATTTGGAATAAAGAGAAAATTGATAATAAAAGGAAGTAAACAAACAAATGGAGAGGTAAAATAAATTATATACAGTTGAAAAACAATAAAAATACAGTAATACTCATAAAACAAAGAGTATATATAGTAGAGACAGTGAAATAAAAATATTTAAAAGGAAATAGGGTGTAGGAGTAAATAACAAGGGGAAAGAGAATGTGATAGTTATTAAAAAAGGAAAGAAAGTTTATGTATACAGAGGGTAGAAAGTTGTAAGGTGGGTAGGGGAATGGGGAAAAAATGAGAAATAAGTTGTGTCATATATTGGTACAAATTCTCAATGTTGAATGTAATGATGATGTGTATACATAATATACAATAAAGATTTGAATTAAAAAAAACAAAGCAAGACAGGAAATAATGAAAATACATTAACTGCTGAAGAAAAATTTTTTTTTCCAATTTTTCTTCCAATTTTTTAAATTGAATCCTTATTGGTACATTACATATACACATCATGATTGCACTCCACAATCAGGATTTGTACCAGTATGAGACACAACTTAATTCTCATTTTTTTCCAATAGCCCTACGCACCCAACCACCTCACCCCCTATATACATAAACATTTTTTCCGTTCTTTTTTGTTATAATCTCATTATTTTTTCCCCTTCACCCTATTTCTCTTTGAGTATTTTTTAGTTCACAATATATAACATACAATTCTAGGACTCATTTACATCTTTATTTTCTCATATCAGAGAAAAGACGTGATATTTACCTATCAGTGACCTCTTTATTTCACTTATGAGGACATGCTCAAGGTATGTCCATTTAAGTAGAAATGATTCAAACTTATCATTTTTTATGGCGGAGTAATACTCCATTCTGTAGAAGAACCACAGCTTTTTTATCCAGTTTCCAGGTGATGGACAGTTGGGTGGTTTCCAAGATTTAGCAATCACAAACTGAGCTACTATGAACATAGGTGCACATATGTCACTGTGATATGGATCTTTGAATTCTTTTGGGTATATACCTAGCAGGGCGATGGTTAGGTCAAATGGGACCTCCATTCCTAGCTTTTTGAGGAATCTCCAAACTGATCTCCACAGAGGTTGTACAAGACTGAAATCCCACCAACAGTGGAGAAGGGTTCCTTCTTTTCTGCAGCCTTGCCAACATTTGTTGCTGGCTAATTTTGAAATGGCAGCCATTCTATGTCAAGTGAGATGAAATCTCAGTGTTGTTTTCATCTGTATCTCTTGAATGACTAACGATGTTCAGCATTTCTTCATATGCTTCTTAGCTGCTCTTACTTTTTCCACTAAAAAGTGTCTGTTCATTTCAGATGCCCATTTTTGATTTGAGTTTTTAAGTTTGGATGGGCTGATTTTTTTGAGCTCTTTATATATTCTAGATAGTAACCCTTTGTCTGAGGAACATCTGGTCCTTAAAAAAGGAAACAAAGGATAAAAAAGCTGTGGTTCTTCTACAGAATGGAGTACTACTCTGCCATAAAAAATGATAAGTTTGAATCATTTCTACTTAAATGGACATACCTTGAGGATATCCTCATAAGTGAAATAAATAGGGCACAGATAGGTACATATTGCATCTTTTCTCTGGTATGAGAAAATGAAGATGTAAATGAGTCCTAGCATTGTAAGTTATATATTGTGAAATAGAAAATGCTCAATGTAAAAAGGTGAAAGGGGACAATGTTGAGATTGTAACAAAAAAGAAAGGAAACAAATTCATCCCTGGGATAAATCCAACTTGTATGTGGGGGGGTGGTAGGGTGGGTAAGGCTATGGGAGAAAATGAGAATTAAGTTGTGTCTTATACTGGTACAAATCCCCATTATGGAGTGCAATCATGATGTGTATATTTAATGTACCAATAAAGATAAAAAAAAAAAAAAAGGAAACAAAGCTTATGTATATAGAGGGTAGGGAGTTGTAAGGCAGGTAAGGGAATGTGAAAAAAAATGCTAATTAAGTTGTTTCATATATGAGTACAAATTCTCAATATTGAATGTAATGATGATGTATACACATAATGTACCAATAAAGATTTGAATTTAAAAAAAAATCAAGCACCACGCAGTTTTTATCACGGTGGCTTTATAGTATAGTTTCAGGTTCAGAGTTGTGATACCCCCCCACCATGTCCATGTTGCTTAGAACTGCTTTGGCTATTCTAGGTCTTTTGTGGTTCCAGATGAAAGTTTGAATTTTTTTCTCTAGATCTGTGAAATATGCTGTTGGGATTTGAATCGGCATTGCGTTGAATGTGTAGAGTAGTTTTGGGAGTATAGCCATTTTGACAATATTGGTTCTTCCTACCCAGGAGCAAGTTATGACTTTCCATTTTTGAATATCATCTTCTATCTCCTTTTTCAGAGTGCTATAGTTTTCAGAGTAGAGGTCTTTCACCTCCTTTGTTAGACTGATTCCTAGGTATTTTATTTTTTTGGGTGCTATCGTGAAAGGGACTGACTCTCCAATTTCTATCTCAGTGGGTCTACTATTTGTGTATACGAAGGCTATTGATTTTTGAACATATTCCTTGTAACCAGCTACATGGCTAAAATTGGCGATTAGGTCCAGCAGTTTTTTAACTGAGTTTTTAGGATTCTCTAGATAGAGTACCATATCATCAGCAAATAATGACAATTTAACTACTTCTTTTCCAATCTTTATTCCTTTTATTTCTTTCTCTTGCCTAATTGTTATGGCTAATATTTCCAGAACTATATTGAACAGAAGTGGTGAGAGAGGATACCCTTGTCTTGTTCCTGATCTTAGTGTGAAAGGTTTCAATTTTTGACCATTTAGTATGATACTGGCTGAAGGTTTCTTGTAGATAGCTTTTATTAGTTTGAGATACAGACCATCTATTCTGATCTTCTGTAGAGTTTTGAACATAAATGGGTGTTGTATTTTGTCAAATGCTTTTTCTGCATCAATGGAGATGACCATATGATTTTTGTCCTTAAGCCTGTTAACATAGTGTATAACATTGATTGATTTATGTATGTTGAACCATCCTTGCATCCCTGGGATGAATCCAACTTGGTCAGTGTGTGTAATCTTTCTGATAATTCTCTGTATTCAGTTTGCCAGGATCTTAATGAGGATTTTTGCATCGATATTCATTAGAGATATTGGCCTGTAGTTCTCTTTTTTGGTTGGGTCTTTCTCTGCTTTTGGAATCAGGGTAATGGTTGCTTCCAGAAATGAGTTTGGGAGTACTGCTTCCTTTTCAATTTCATTGAAGAGTTTCAGAAGTAGAGGCACTAACTCTTCTTTAAAAGTTTTATAGAATTCAGCAGTAAAACCGTCAGGTCCAGGGCTTTTCTTTGTTGGCAAGTTTTTAATTACATTTCAATTTCACAGATTGTTATTGGGGCATTTAACATTTATCTATCTTCTTTATTCAGCTTTGGGAGTTCATATGTGTCTAGAAATCTATCCATTTCTTCTACATTTTCCAATTTATTGAAGTATAAATTTTCAAAGTAGGTGTTTATTATCCTCTGGACTTCCTCTGGATCAGTAGTAATTTCTCCGTTCTCATTCCTAATAGCATAGATATTTGCCTTTTCCTTCCTTTGTTTAATGAGGTTACCTAAGGGTCTATCAATTTTGTTTATCCTCTCAAAGAATCAACTTTTGGATTCATTGATTTTTGAACCGTTCTCTTGGTTTCTATTGCATTAATTTCTGCCCTGATCCTTATAATTTCTTCCCTGTTGCAAGCTTTGGGTTTGTTTTGCTCCTCTCTTTCTAGTTTCTTGAGGTGCAGCATTAAGTTGTTTGTTTGAGCTT
>PVIR01024865.1:9883-25568 GCA_004026965.1 Petromus typicus | reverse complement strand
GAAAGGGGACAATGTTGAGATTGTAACAAAAAAGTGAGGAAACAAATTTTATATATATGGGGGGGTGGTAGGGTGGGTGGGGCTATGGGAAAAAATGAGAATTAAGTTGTGTCTTATACTGGTACAAATCCCCATTATGGAGTGCAATCATGATGTGTATATTTAATGTACCAATAAAGATAATTAAAAAAAAAAAAAAGATACAGGGAGAGTTTTGTCCAAGCTGACAAGGAAAAGATAGAAATCCCTAGACCCTAGCACTCTCAGGGGTGACAGCCTCCTGGAGTGATCTTACTGCCAGGGTGGATGCCTGAAGACCCGCTGGGCCTTTGCATGCAGGGAAGGGAAGCTTTATGTCAGTTCTGGGAGGGACGTTAGAAGCCACAGAGAAATCTTGGTGTCCAGGCATATGAACAGGAATGCCATCTAGGACACAGAGGTAGTGACTTATTCCTAAAACCACACTTTTAAGAAAGATGTTCAACACTTTTTCAGATATTCCCTCTCACTCCAGAAAGAATGGCTGCTATGAAGAAATCAACCAACAACAAATGCCAGCCGTGCCGTAGGGAGCAAAGGACCCTTCTCCACTATTGGTGGGAATGTAGATCGCTGCAACCAGTGATGAGATCAGTGTGGAGATTCCTCAAAAAACTAAGGTTAGAATTCCCATTTGACCCTGCTATTTCCCTGCTGGGTGTTTCCAAAAGAATTAAAAGCCTCATACCACAGTGACATATGCACACTCATGTTGATAGCAGCACAGTTTGTAATAGCTAAATCTTGGAGACAGCCCAAAAGCCCATCAACTGATGAATGGATTTTTTTTTAAAAAGATGTGTTTTTGTTATATAATGGAGTGTTATTCAGCCATAAAGGACAAACTTGAGATATGTCTAAGTAAAAGGATGTACCTTGAGAACGTACTCTTAAGTGAAATAAATCAAACACACATGTGTAACTATCGCCTTGTCTCTCTGGTGTGAAAAACTGAAAGTATAAATAAGGACCAACCAGAATAACAGATATTGTGAAATAGGAAGAAATTGTTCAAAATTATACCTAGTGTGAGTGAAAGTGGGGCTTTGTTAATAATGAAAATGTTTTAGGAAATGAGCTAAGAGATAGATTGGCAAGGGCCTGGGAGTTAGCTGAATGGTGCTGTCACCTGCCTGGCAAGTGCAAGTTTGTGAGTTCAATCCTTGGTACCAGAAAAAAAAATCAGAAAAATGTGAAAATATATTCATTTAAGATTATGAAAGGAAAAAAATGGTCAGCATTGAACCCAACCACTGAATTTGATTCATTTCTCATTCAACTCAGTTAGAGACCAGAATCATGGAAAGAATTAAGTTCATGAATCAAGGTACCACTATATTATCTTCTCCATTTTATAAATGAGGCACATGACAAACAGGTTTCATAACTTGCCAAACATCACAGAGCTGGAAAATCATGGAGCCAGGGTTTGAACCAAAGTCATCTGGATACAGACTTCTGTTTCTTTTATTTGGGGCGCATGTGTACATATGTGCACATGTGTCAGCTTTTCTCATCAGACCACGTGATACCTGAAGATTCATGTGAAGCCTGTGTGAGTGTCAGGTTTCTGGCGATTGGGACACACCTGGCCTTGTATGGGTGTCTCTGGGAAGATGTTGAACTTTCTATCTGGCGTAGGTGTCTGTCCTCAGTGTGGGCACCACGGGATGCGACTGTGCCACTGGGAGAGGCTGAGGCACAGTTTACAGTGTGACTCTGTCAGGCGCTCCCAGCCCCAGCCACTGCTGCCCACCCCCCGAGGAGTTCATCCCATCCCAATTCTATTCAGACTAGTACACTCATCTCAGATTTCCCCTAAGAGTAAATCCCATTTATTCTTTTTTTTTTTTTTTTTAGGTTTTTTTGAGACAGGGTCTCGCTTTGTGGTTCAGGTTGGCCTTGAGCTCAGCCTCAAACTCACATCACAGCAATCCTCCTGCCTCTGCCTCCCGAGTGCTGGGATGACAGGCGTGAGCCACCACACCCGGCACTGTGGTATGTGGTGCTAATTGCTGCTGGGCGTGAGTCTCCACGCCCAGTATGGTATGTGGTTACCGGGGATCGAACCCCGGCCCTTGCGCTTGCAAGACAGGCGCCGGAACCACTGAGCTATATCCCCGGCCCAAATCCCATTTATTCTTAAATGAAATATTTCTGAAAAGGAAAGATGCTATCACTACACAAAATTAGAAACCATATATCACCACAGAAGGTAACTGTAAAAATAAACAAATATACTTCAGTGTATCTGAAATCAGGAATGCATGCTGCCGTCACTGGGATGAGAAGGCAGTAGGCTGTTAGCGGCGGCCTTTCTTTTTTAGGGTTTCCTAAAATAATGGTGTAACGTGCAGTCTGTAACATCTGAGATCAGATGTGATAAAAGTGCCAGGAGCCTTCGGTTTTAAATTTAAGGAATAATTCAAGTAATCCTAGGTCTGCCCTGCAGTGCCATGAACATTTCTCCCGTGCTGTCCCACTTCATCCCCTCTAGGACCCCACAAGAAGCATCTGTCACTCCAGTCACCGATGAGGACACTGAGACACTGAGAAGGCAGGCCATCCACCAAGGGTGGGCAGAGCCTGCGCCAAATGCAACAGCCGGCGTGTTCTGAGCTCATGAGGCCCTGGTCCCTTCCAGGGTCCCTTTGCTGCCTGCACAGACCCAGCCCTGCAGTGTCGGTCCATTTCAGGAGCTTCTCCCTCCAGCCCTGGGGAACTGGCCTGGACTCCCATCCTGCTTCTGGAGTTTCACCTGGACCCTGGGGAGATTTTCAGCTCTGCTGTGACAGGGAAGTGGTGACAGTGTGGGAGCAGGAGAGAAGAGTGCCCGATCGTGTAGTCTACTCCTCCACACCCCCGAGAGGCCCACAAGACTGTCCCGCTCCCTGGTTGCCTCTGCTGACCTTTAACAAGTGAGGCCATTTCAGTGGGAGACAGGGATGTGAGTGTCTCTGTACCTGCTGCACAGCTTCTTGACTATAAGGCATGATCCTGCGTAGGTTAAAGGTCATTGTCCCCCACCAACTCCTAACCCCTAGAGATTAAATGAATGTAAGATACCACATGGTGTACATGTGACAAAGACAGAGAGGTAAGACCTAACAGCCCCTCTGCAGACCCAGAAATGGTAGTGATTTGGTCACTAGCAAATTCCTGAAACCCATCCTATAGCTCCAGCTCTGTAGGTCCAAAAAGGCAGCCCTGACACCCTGGGGCTCGTGTCTGTGATCTGCGGCAGTGGTCACGAACACGGGCTATGAAGAAAGCCCAGACTCCATCCCTGGCCCATCTAAGATTTAACATGTGCATGATATGGGGCAAATCATTTAACCTCACTGTACCTCAGATTTCTCATTGCAGAACCCATGCAAAAGTGCTGGCACATGCCAAGCTTCGAGCAAATGGAAACTGTGATTATCAGCATAGTCAGGTCTATTATTTCTCATAGTCCCTGTTACTGTATTTTTCTCCTCTGTGGGACAGGGCCCCCTGCTTCCCTCAGAACTGGGCCCTGTCTGTCCACCTCTGTGGCCCAACATTGGGGTCAGTGAGAGTTGTTACAAAGGCTTGGGGAGGGAAAGCATGTAGTACACAGAATGTGACACACACCCCCAAGCCAGGTATGGTGGACATCTGTAATCCCAGCACTCAGAAGGCTGAAGCTAGAGAATTACCAAAAATTTAAGGCCAACCTGAAATAATGGCAAGATTCTACCTCAAAAACAACAGTATAATATGGCCCCCAAAGATATCCACGCCCTAATTCCTAGGACCTATGACAAAAAGTCTTTCCAGATATGATTAAGTTAAGCATCTTGGGATGATGAGATGATCTTTGAATATCTTGTTGGACCCAGTTTAATCACAAGGATCCTAAGAAGTGAGAAAGGCAGGAAGGAGAGTCAGTGTTCGCATGACTATACTCTGGGTCACAACACCAACGATCTTTTTTTTTTTCTTTTTTTTTTTTTTTCTTTTTTTTTTGAGACAGGGTCTCGCTTTGTAGTTCAGGCTGGCCCTGTGCTCAGCCTTAAACTCACATCACAGCAATCCTCCTGCCTCTGCCTCCCAAGTGCTGGGATTACAGGCGTGAGCCACCACGCCCGGCACTGTGGGATGTGGTACTGGTTGCTGCTGGGGTGAGTCTCCACACCTAGTATTGTATGTGGTTACCGGGGATTGAACCCGGGCCCTTGCGCTTGCAAGACAGATGCCAGAACCACTGAGCTAAATCCCCAGCCCCCAACAACAACAATCTTAACAAATGTAAAAGAATTAAAAAATGATACACAAAATATTATCAGACTATAATGGAACTTTCCTACAAATCAATGAAGAGCTCCAAATGTTTGAAAGTTAAACACATTTCTAAATAAACTATGAGTCAAACAGTAAGTCACAAAGCAAATTAGAATATATTTTAATTAAATGACACTGCAAATACAGCACACCAAAGTTTGTGGCCTGCAGCTAAATCTGGGCTTAAAGAAACACACTTCCATTAGAAAAGGAGACCTCACATCCAAGCTGGGCTTCCACTTACAACATCAGAAAAAGGCAGGCAAATTTACCCTAAAAGGAGATGATAGGAGGGAAGGACAGAGAAAGAAAAAGAAATTTTTAAAATGGAAACCATAATAATAGAAAAAAAATCAATGAAACCAAAAGTTAGTAGTTCTTTGGAAAGATTAAAAAATTCATCAAATTAGCCAGGCAGAGCAAAAATATAAACAACAAACAACAAAGCTGGGACATGAATTACCAATATCAGAAGTGAAAGAGTGAGACGGAGAGGAAGTGGAGACTTACAGTTTAGTAGGTGCAGAGTTTCGGTATTGTGAGATGAAAAGTTCAGGGGACAGATAGTGGTAGGGATTGCACAACAGTGCAAATGTGCTTAATGCCACTCAACTGTGCACTTAAAATGGTTCAAATGACACATATTTTACCAGAGTTTTAAATTGTAAAAAAATTACTCGGTAGCTGGTACCAGTATACCAAAGCAGAATGTTGTGGCAAAGAAGGAGGAGACCCCTTACTGCCTGTCCCAGCCCTGTGGGATTCCCAAGATCTGTGGCCCTCACTGACCTGAAACCCCAGTCCATGCACCTTGCTGGGCTGGAATCTGTCATTGGAATTCATCATGAGTTTCAGTCTCATGATCCCCTCTAGACACGTCCATGAGGGTTACTGGTCCTCCTGCAGTTCCTGTGATATTGACAAATTTCTGCAACTGTGTACCTTATCTGGGACAGTGACATCAGCAACCTAGATGACAGCTGTTTGCCAAGGTCCCCAGTGGAGGGCAGCTGACACCAATCCTCACCACGGCTTCTGTCATGTTTCAGTTGTTAGAAACAACTGCATTTCACTTCCTCCACTTCACTGACTTTTTTTCTGAAAGAGGGTCTGGCTTTGTAGTTCAGGCTGGCCTTGAACCCACTATGTAGCCCAGGTGCAGGGAATCCTGCACAGCAGAAACTCACAGCCATCCTCCTGCCTCTGCCTCCCAAGTGCTAGGATTATAGGCGCAAGTCACCATGCATTGTGGTATGTGGTTACCAAGGATCAAACTCAGGACCTGTCACTTGCCAGGCAGACGTCAGAACCACCGAGCTAAAGCCCTGGCCCCCTTCCACTGACTTGGGACTTGGGGGGCTTGAATGCAGCCCCACATCTCCTGAGTTACTGATCCAAAGCCCAAGCAATAAAAAGACATTTCCAAGCATATCTAAATAGGTAGACTTGATTCTCAGAGGATTAGATTCCAGAGAGAGGAGAAGAGAGAGGAGAAGGAGATAAAAAAAAAAGAATTAAGATGTGTTATGTACCTGTACTACCTCCCGATGATGAATGTAATCATTATGTACTGCAAACATGGACTAATAAAAGTAAAATAAATAGATCAGAGCCCCATGAGTCTTTTTCTATAAGAAAAAGAAAACTCGCTACCTTTTGTTACCTACCTTTTCTGTCTTTCCCATCAGAGCCTCCACACTCAAGTTGTAGAACCAAAGACAGTCATCGAGTAATACAGGGAGAGTAACAGGGGTCAGCCAGTTACCCCAGCTTTCAGCTTGCCCCAAATCAAACAAAAGTAGTCTGATCAAAAGTGTTATAATTTAAGAATTCCCAGGTATGCTGGCACCTGCCTGTAATCCCTGGGAGGCTGAGGCAAGAGGAGCACAAATCCGAGCCCGCCCTATGCATCTTAGTGACTAAGTCAGACCCTATCTGAAAACAAAAAATAACAAAGGGCTGTCGATGTAGCTCTATGTGAAGACCCTGAGTTCAATTCCAAGTACTGCAAAAAGAAGAAGAAAAAGAGGAGGAGGAGGAGAGAGGAGGGGAGAGAAGAGAAGAAAAACATTCCACCCTGCACATGGCAGTGCACCTCTACAGTCCGAGTTACATGGGAAGATGAGGCAGGAAGACTGCTTGAGTCCACGAATTTGAGGCTCACCTGGATGACATGGTGAGATTCTGCATTAAAAATAAAACGGATTCCCTGCACCATCATTTAGTCCTTTTCAAAAAATATTGAGGTCATCAATATCTGGGGATGTCAGGATGTGTGTGAGTGTATGAGCAACACACAAGTGCAGTGCTATGGAAACCCAGCTGCTAGAGCAAAGGAGTCTCCAATATTTTATGGAAGTTGCCATAATATTGGAATCAGAACTGAACAAGAAATCCTAGGTTAAGTAAGCTGTGTGTTTGTTTTAGGAATCTATTATGTAAGAAAAAATAAAAAGAAGGGTTTTTATATGTTTAAAGTTTTATTGGGTGAAAGTAAAACAAATGTCTAAAAATCCTTTGGAAATCAGAAAGTTATTAAATGTATTCAGTGGGAGACTTTAAAAAGTAAGTTAAGGGCCGGGGAGTTAGCTCAGTGGTTCCGGCCCCTGTCTTGCAAGCGCAAGGACCCGGGTTCGATCCCCGGTAACCACGTAACAATACTGGGTGTGGAGACTCACCCCAGTGCAACCAGTACCACATACCAGTGCCGGGCGTGGTGGCTCACGCCTGTAATCCCAGCACTCGGGAGGCAGAGCCAGGAGGATTGCTGTGATGTGAGTTTGAGGCTGAGCTCAGGGCCAGCCTGAACCACAAAGCGAGACCCTGTCTCAAAAAAACCTTAAAAAAAAAAAAAAAAGTAAGTTAAACAAATCTCCCAGAAAGATGAAAAAAAGATAAAAGGTATGATACAATAAAAAATAATGATTAACTGGTCTAGAATTAAATTTGCACTTGGGAGGGATGGTGGAAGTCTGTAACCTCATCTACTCAGGAGGCTGAGGCAAGAGTTTGAGGCCAGCCTGGGAAATTTAGTCCCTTAGCCAGATCTTGCCTCAAAATAAAATTTAAAAGGCTGGGGATACAGCTCAGCATTCCCTGAGTTCAATTCCCAGTGCTACCAAAAAAGGGCAAAGAAAAGAAAGGAAGGAAAATTTGTGAACACTGACAACAGAGGGAATCACTAAAGAAATGATTCGAGGATCCACCTTTAAAAGTGAAGGCTCTGAAAATCCAGCATAAATGAACAAAGGCAGACAAAAGAGCATAGCTGTAAAATTTAAGAATATTTTGGGCCAGGGATTTAGCTCAGTGGTTCCGGCGCCTGGCTTGCAAGCGCAAGGACCCGGGTTCGATCCTTGGTAACCACATACAATACTGGGCGTGGAGACTCACCCCAGCAGCAATCAGTACCACATACCACAGTGCCGGGCGTGTTGGCTCACGCCTGTAATCCCAGCATTCGGGAGGCAGAGGCAGGAGGATTGCTGTGATGTGAGTCTGAGCCTGAGCTCAGGGCCAGCCTGAACTACAAAGCGAGACCCTGTCTCAAAAAACTTAAAAAAAAAAAAAAATTTAAGAATATTTTAAAAATAGTAAATGCTTTAAAAACACAAATAGCACCAGGGACTTAGTTCAGTGGTGCTGCGCCTGCCTCACAAGCAAAAGGTCCTGAGTTTGATCCCCAGGACCAAAAATTAAAAATAAATAAAACAGGGCCGGGGAGTTAGCTCAGTGGTTCCGGCACCTGTCTTGTAAGCGCAAGGGCCTGGGTTTGATTCCCCGGTAACCACATAACAATACTGGGTGTGGAGACTCACCCCAGCAGCAACCAGTACCACATACCACAGTGCCGGGCGTGGTGGCTGGCTCACGCCTGTAATCCCAGCACTGAGGAGGCAGAGGCAGGAGGATTGTGATGTGAGTTTGAGGCTGAGCTCAGGGCCAGCCTGAACCACAAAGCGAGACCCTGTCTCAAAAAACCTAAAAAAAATAAATAAATAAATAAATAAAAATAAGTAAAACAAAAGATGACTTAACATATCCAAGGCCCTCAGTTTGATCCTCAGCACCAGAAAAATACAATGAAAAACGGAAGGCCATATTAAGAACAAAACAAGGTCATAACAAAAAATGCCCAGGTATTTCAATCAATTTGACCTTCTCTGACCCTCAATTATCTCACTGAGAAATGGAGATAATGGAGCAGAGATTTATATCTCTCATGAGAAGGGGATGATGAACGTGGAGATTATCACTCAATTACAGTGAAGCGGTGCCTAACGGCACAGTGTCCCCAGAGAAGCAGTTCCTAGCCCTGAGTTACAAGGCCCAGTGTGTTCTGGGCATGCCCTGGATCATCCATGCTTCGACTCTCACCAATTTGTCCTGTAGTAACCTTCCAGCGGCTCCTCTGCCCTTTAGACTCTGAGTGCTCTGGGAACTCATATCCTGCAGGAACCATTCCAAGGTCCCCTGAGCCTGCCTAGCCCAAAGCTCAGGGCCTGCCTTGCCAGCAGGTGCTCAGACAAGTTTTTGCATTTTTGTTTTTGAATAGTGAAACATGTTACTCACTTAATCACATACAGCTATTATTAATCCAGCAATCTGTTCACTGCAAATATACATTGTGATTAAGAGACGCTAGGAAACCTCTCGGCAAATGTCCGCCCGAGTGTGCAGGAACCTATTAATTAAAAGGCCTGGCGCCCGTGGCTGGCGCTAGGAGACAGGCCCTACACCCCTGAGAGTATTCTGCCTGATAAGAGTCTTACACTGGGGGCTGGGGATTTAGCTCAGTGGTTCTGGCATCTGCCTGGCAAGCACAAGGTTCTGAGTTTCATCCCTGGTACTACATATCACAGTGCCAGGTGTGGTGACTCACGCCTGTAATCCCAGCACTCGGAAGGCAGAGGCAGGAGGATTGCTGTGAGTTCGAGACTTGCCTGGGCTACATAGTGAGCTCAGGGCCAGCCTGAACTACAAAGTGAGACCCTGTCTCAGAAAAAAAAAGGGAGTCTTATGCTGGTGAGCCTTAGGCACAGCTGTACTACTGGGACCATTTAGGTTTTAGGTTTGTTCTGATGATGTGATTTGTGGTTGTGGATCTGATTTTGCTCCGGGAGCCCTGGGGTCTCAGTAGCCAAGATCAGCCATGTGAGCTTTGCATGTTTATGTGGCTCTTGCCCAACAAAAAAAAATCTTCAACCTCAAGTATTCCTTACTTGTTACACGCTACTCTTTGGACAATATATATCAGTGTGTCCCTGTTCAGTTCTACTGAAAAGAGACACTTGGAATCTTGCACTAGTTCTCTCCTGGACTTCACTCCCTGTGACTTTTCCCTTTACTGTTCCCTTTGACTTTGAGAGACTGTACCTGTGAGTTTAACAGCTCTGGATCCTGTCAGTCTAGATCACAAAGCCTGAAGGTTGCCTTGAGAATCGCTAGTACACAGTGCATGAGCCTTTTACTCCACACATCATCCACAAGTACCTAATACCAGCCTGTTTACTACTTTTACATTTGTAACTAATTTTGGACACCCTTACTTTCTCAGATAAGCCCTTGGGGGCTCTATTCCTTAATTCGACGAAGACTCCTTATAGGATTTACCAAGGGCCGAATCAACAGTAAATCCTTTTGAATGAACACAATGTTTATTCAGTATGGCTATTTTAGTTTGTGAGGCATATATATCACATCAACAGAATCAAGCATGTGAGCCGAGGTGAGCCAAAATGGGAAGATCTCTTCACTCCCAAGCCTTTCTCCCCTTCCTGCTTCTCGGCTCTCCCATTCACTGGGTAGGCATGTGTCCCTTCGCTTCACCCCTTTTGTACTCCAAATGCTCCTGGTACATGTTTATCCCTCTAGGGCATGTATCTCCCATGGCAAATACCATATGTATTGGTTCCTACTTATTCTGCACAGAAAAAGAGTAGATATAATTTCTACTTCTAGAAATGAGGAAACTGACCCAAATGATGTGTATTAACCATCGCTGGGTCAGTGTGTTTCAGAATCGGGATGGAAACTCATGGCTATTTCATGCCATAGCCTGCTAAGGAGGCAATACAGATAGGACTCAACTAATTGTCTCAGCAAGTTCCCTTGGTGCCTTTATCTTTCCTATTAAGTTCTCATCTTTTCTGCTACAGGGATCTCACATTCATTTGAGGTAAGCAGAACACCCTGCATTTGCTCTCTACTTGAATCACATATTTTGGTCTTTTTGGACAAATTGTGGTTTTTTGTTTTGTTTTCACCCCAACAAGGTCTGTTGTCCAGGCTGGTCTCAAACTCCTGGGCCCAAGTGATCTTCCTGCCTCAAACCACCTGATACTATGACTACAGACAAGTGCCACCATACCCAGCTAGGATCATGAAATGTTTTCAAACCTCTACAAGAGGCATAATCTTTATAATTCCCTAAGCAGAGCAGACTATTTTTTTTTCCAGCAGAACTGAGTGTCTGAGGGGAAAGGTATGATGATGCAAGTGAGAGCTGAGAACTAACACGCCAATACTGCATATGGTAATAGGGGTACAAAGCTGGAGTGTGGCATCTGCAAGTCCACTCGGTGAAACATGGCCAGTCGGGCCAAGAGGACTTTGTGGGAGAAAAAAAGAGATTTGTGGCTGCTCCCTCCCACTTTTGAAGGACAGATGGGTTTGAGGGGGATGTTGCAACACTTTGCCATATGGTTTGTGACACGAGTTCTTACATGTCTCCCCATAAACCATCCAAAATGGCTTTAATATTCTGGTTATTTTTTTCTGGAGCACAGGAAAACATGTTATTATGGAGAAAATGTTGTAAGTTTCTGAATTGATTTCATCTAACACTCTCTCCAGTCAAATTCATGGCTAGAGACACCCCCAAAAGCAACAGCAGGGGAACTCTCACAAAGGAGCATAACAACCTTTCCTAGATGGGGCCAGTTGGGATGGAAAGCACCAAGGGTCAGGTGAGCCACTGTAGCATTTGGGTATCTTCCAGAGCAGGCTGCAGCTTCCCTAGTATCAGAGACGGTCCAGTTACATGTGTCCACAGCAAGGGAGACGGAGTATGTAGTTCACTGGCGGGTTTAGGGTATATGGTTCAGGGCCAGTTTCTTTCAGTGTTTTGAGCAACCTGAGCAGTTCTGTGCCTGAGAGTAGTTAGAGCCCCAGCCTAGATTCGAACCTGCAGAGAAAAACTCGCAGGAAGCTAGGTGACAGAATAGACAAGGGACTGTTTCTAGGGACTAAAAAAAAAAACAGGAATTGGGAACTCTACAGATACCACACAAAGCCTGTCGCATTTAGGGATGTACTTCCTTCAAGAGAAGAACAAAGGCTTTAAGTAAAATAATTTAAGCATACAAATAGAATCCATAAATCTGCTTCTTACTGGAGAGACATCTGAACTCTATGAAAACTGACTCGTACTCTTTTAGGATCAAATGAGGGTGCACACATATGGAAACTGGCGCCAAGAAGTGGTTAACACATATCCAACTTTCTGTTAATGTTAGATTTGAATATTCAATAAATGGAACTACTGTCAATATTGCTCTAGAGGTGGCCAGCCTAATTCACAGCCAGCTAGCACCAGTCAAAACTGTCTGAGAAAATTAATACAGAAATGACCTTTTTTTTTAGTTTTTTGAGACAGGGTCTCGCTCTGTAATTCAGGCTAGTCCTGAACTCAGCCTCAAACTCAGCAATCCTCCTGACTCTGCCTCCCAAGTGCTGGGATTACAGGCGTAAGCCACCACATCTGGCATTGTGGTATGTGGTTACCAGGGATCGAACTTGGGACCTTGTGCCTGTCAGACAGATGCCAGAACCACTGAGCTAAATCTCTAGCCAAGGAAATGACTTAACTTTGTGTATACAGAAAGATAATAACAGAGACAAGTGACAGCATCATTAGAAGAATCTTGCAGGGATGATGGGTGTTTTGTTTGAAAAGATGGCAACACAGCGCTGCCCCTTCAGACCCTGTCAGTTAATGAAGATGCAAAGACAGGAGCAACCCAGAAACAGCTCATGGTGGGCAAGTCTGGTGGGACATTATTCACAGGTCATGGAGACCTCAATCAGAAAAGAGGTCTAATGGACACACATGAAATGGAAGTATACAACAATATATCTCAAGAGCATGTACAGTACAGTAAAACCCTAAACAAATTTTGGAGAAACAGATTAATCATGACCAAAGTGTATTTGCCCCAGGAATGTATGGTTGGTTTAAATGTGTAAATTTATCCATGTAATTCACCATAGTAAGATTAATGGTGGGGGGGAACGATCTATGATCATCTCATTAGAAACAATGATGAAATGGAACATGCATTCAAAATGAGTAATTTTAGCAAGAACACAATGGAATGGAGCAGCCATACTTTGATTAAGTGTCTCTATCCAAAAAGGGTACACTGAACATCTTGGTGAAATGTTAGGTGCTTTTCCATTTTTGACCAGGGTAAGACATGAATGTCCACTATCACTAGTTCTATGTCACACTGTCCTGGTGAGTCTGTCCAATGCCATAAAATGAGAAAGGGGAATAAAAGGTACAGTGCTTAAAATGTTAGAAATAAAACTATTCTCAAAGCTATCTGTGTATGTTGAAACACCTATCAATACACTTTTAGAAAAGAAAATGTGCATTTTAACATCAAATACTAAGAAATAAGAGTTAAGCTGACCTTCTTTGGAGAAAACTGCAACTTTATTGAGGTAACTTTTGACAGTCAAGTTTCCAATTTAAGTACAGCCTGAATCTTCTTTTACACTCATTGTGGCCCTTCTCCTGTAACACAAAAATAACCATTGAGAACATTACTTAATTTTATTTAGATGACATTAAAGGCAAACAATTTGAGTTTTAAAAATAGACTGAAACTAGAATCCTATAACCTGTGATTTAAATCCAGTTAGACCACTCTACAGACTTCGAGGATAGACTTGCAGGCATATTAACACTATGCTGTGATTTTCCTAAGAGAGTATGTTAGCTATGCTGTGCAGCACAGCAGTCTCCCCGGTGCCATAAGGAAACAGACTGTTCAAGTTCAGAACACAGTAAACAGAGTAAACTAAGGTCATTTCAAGAAGAAAGTAAAAGCTGCATCCACTTTTAATTTTAAAAAAGTAAAAACCTAAGAAGTAAAGAAAGCTTTTTTAGTGTCATTTAAATGTTTTTATTTGAAGTAATATTCTTAATATAAGGGTGTCTAAAATAATAATTCATACTTGAAAATGCCTATGCGAAGTCAGTAAACATTCCAGTATTGTGTTTGTCTTGTCTTCATTGTGGAAAGGTACAAAACTGATTTGGGGGCTAGTTTAGTTCTTATGTGGCTGACATAAGTATGAGTCACCAATTGTCCTCATTCTCATCAATATTTCTACTTTTAATTATGAATACCACCTCTTTTTTTGTTTTGTTCTAGTTTGGTTTGTTCTTCTGAGGGGTTTCTGAAACAAGGTCTTACTAAGTAGTTCATGCGGGTCTCAAATTCACTACGTAACCCAGGCTGGCCTCAAACTCATGGCACTCCTCCTGCCTCTCAAGAGCTGGGATTACAAATACGAACCACTACGCCCGGCAAACAGCACCTCTTTAAATCTTCAAAGTGTTCCAGTTGTTATACACAAGTTTGAAATCACTATTATGCTAACAAAACATGAAGTAGATGAAAGCAGGAGGCAGGAGATTTCAAAGTCAACCCCATCCTGGCCAACTTGGTGACTAGATGAGACTTTGTCTCAAAAAGGACTGTGGATGTAGCTTAATGCAAAGTCCCTGAGTACAATCCCCAGTCACACAATCTTGCTATTTTCCTTTCTTATCTCCTCCCCCTTCCTTCTGGTCAAGGTTTTTTGATTTGGGGGAGGGGGGGTTGAGACAGGGTCTCGTTTTGTAGTTCAGTTTGGCCTTAGCTCACTATGTAGCCCAGGCAAGCCTCGAACTCACAGCAGTGCTCCTGCCTCTGCCTCCCGAGTGCTGGGATTACAAGCGTGAGCCACCATGCCTGGCTGTTATTTTTATTTTTTGAGACAAGGTCTCACTATGTATTTCAGGCTGGCCTCAAGCTCATGGCAATATTATCTTCCTGCCTTCCTTCCTTCCTGCCTATTATCTTCCTTCCTCCCAAATGCTGGGATTATAGGGATGTGCTCCCATGCCCAGGCTGCACAGGCATGTTAGTAGTACTCACACTCATCACTGACCTACATGCACTCTCCCTACCTCATCTTCCACAAAAAGTAGAAACTACTTTTTTGGGGGGTTTCTTGAGACAGGGTCTCACTCTGTAGTTCAGGCTGGCCCTGAGCTCACTTTGTAACCCAGGCGAGCCTCCAACTCACAGCAATATTCCTGCCTCTGCCTCCCGAGTGCTGGGATTACAGGTGTGAGCCACCATGCCTGGCACTATGGTATGTGTTACTGATTGCTGATGGGTGTGAGTCACTTCACCCCACATTGCTATATGTGGTTACTGGGGATCAAATGCTGGCCCTTGTGCTTGCAACGCAGGCACTGGAACCACTGGACTAAATCCCCAGCCCAGAAACTACATTTTTCACATATTATCTTACCCTCCAGGCTTCAATGGGAGAGGGATTTTAAACGCAGTTATTTTTTTTTTTTTTTTTTTTTAGGTTTTTTGAGATGGGGTCTCACTTTGATTACTCACATCACAGTAATCCTCCTGCCTCTTCCTCCCAAGTGCTGGGATTACAGGCGTGAGCCACCACGCCCAGCACTGTGGTATGTGGTACTGGTTGCTGCTGGGGTGAGTCTCCACACCTAGTATAGGTATGTGGTTACCGGGGAATCGAACCCGGGCCCTTGCACTTGCAAGACAGGCGCCAGAACCACTGAGCTAACTCCCCGGCTCCCAAATGCAGTTATTCTTTAAGAGTCAGAGAATTCAGAATTTAACAGAATCTGAACAAGTATTCAGATCTCCATACAAAAAAAATACCAGTGTTTCCTCGTTTGCTTAGCAGAAAAAAAAAAAAACAATTCAGATGTTGTAATCAGGCTACAGTCCAGTGATTTATGATACATAAAACATGCAAACCAAATGTTCTTATATTCTGTGTGCTATCCAGTAGGGCCAGTGTGCAAGGCAATCAAAACTAAAAATTTTTTTTTTTTTTTTTTTTTTTTTTAGGTTTTTGGAGACAGGGTCTCGCTTTGTGGTTCAGGCTGGCCCTGAGCTCAGCCTCAAACTCACATCACAATCCTCCTGCCTCTGCCTCCCGAGTGCTGGGATTACAGGCGTGAGCCACCACGCCCGGCACTGTGGTATGTGGTACTGGTTGCTGCTGGGTGTGGGTC
>PVIR01024864.1:0-25468 GCA_004026965.1 Petromus typicus | reverse complement strand
CCATGTATTTTGGGAGCCTTTGGAACTGGCTTGTAGGGTGCTTAAGGAGGTTTGGAGATGCCAGCTGAAGAAGCAGTCCTGAAATGCTGTAAGCAAAATTTGATGCAAAATTCTGGTCTGAACTCAGAAGACCAGGATGCTGATAGAAATGCTACGGGTATGGGCTGGGGATTTAGCTCAGTGGTTCCGGCGCCTGTCTTGCAAGCGCAAGGGCCCGGGTTCGATCCTCGGTAACCACATACAATACTGGACGTGGAGACTCATGCCCAGCAGCAACCAGTACCACACCACAGTGCCGAGTGTGGTGGCTCATGCCTGTAATCCCAGCACTCGGGAGGCAGAGGCAGGAGGATTGTGATGTGAGTTGGAGCCAGCCTGAACCACAAAGCGAGACCCTGCCTCAAAAAAAAAAAAAAAAAAAGAGAAATGCTGCGGGTAAAGACCAGGCTCAGGAGGTTTCAGATGGGAAGAAGGATTCCATGGCTGTTAGGCTGCAGACCTTCTGTGTTATACTTTCGCAGAAAATTTGTCAGCATTTTTCTTATATTCAAACACTTTTCCTGAGCGAAGATTTAAGGCAACAGACTAATCTTGGAGAAGAAATTTCAAAGCAGTGTAATACTGAGGTGGTGGCATGGCAACTACTGAGGTCTTTTAGCCAGATCTCTAACTTGGCTGCTAAGAAGAAACAGGACAATAGAGAAGATGGCCTGAGGACATTGTAAAAACCAGCAAGTCTCCAGCCTTTGCAGCCTAAAAGTTGCAAAGGTGAAAGATTTTGCTTTAAGAAGAGACCCCCAGAGCACCACATTCAAGAATAGCAGTGACCTAGGGAAGCTGTTGCTCAGAATTTGCTTCACAGTACTGAGTAGTCCAAGCACTTGACCCCTGCAACCAAGTGAGAAGAACATGTAGCTGCTGCTCCCTCGGGCAGCAGGCCTTGGCGCATCCACATGGTACTGGTTTTTAGGTGTAGAGATTGCAAGAATTATGGCATCAGGAAGGCTTACACCCAGATTTCAAAAGGCCTGGGGGCTACACAGTGTGCCCCTGAAAAGGCAGTGTGTGAGGCTCTGAGTGTGAAGCCAAAAGTAGCCTGCAGATTCCAGAAGGATGGGGAAGCCAGAGACAATGTCAGAGGAAAACTGCAAGGAAGTACAAGGCAGAAGCCGTGAAGCTGCAACAGCCAACAGTGTCACGGGAGCAGAGCGAACCACGCCCTCTGGCATTCACATCTGACCACAGACTGTTTTTGCTGGCTAGACATGGAACTATGGGATTTAATGTTGGCCCAGCTGGATTTTGAACTTGCTTTGTCCTCATTCCTTTCTGTTCCTCTGTTTGCACCTTGTGCCATGTATTTTGGAAGTGTTTAACTTCACTCTCATTTGTACGAGGGCTTAGCGCTAAGAGTTTGCTTTAAGTCTCAGAGGACACTTTGGACGTGGACCATTCAGCAATGCTAAAACTGTTAGGACTTTGGCAACCCTAAATACTTTGTGCATAAAGGGATGCCCAGGAGTTTTTTGAGGGCTAGAGGTGGAATGTTATGGCTTATATATACACATATCCCCCCCAAAGCCTCATATGATCATAGGTGGAGAGTTTCAAAGGTGGCTGGATCAGGGTGTCTGTGTGTGGATTAAGGGTGAGGATAATGGAATCCCTCCCCTGAGTATAGGTGGCACTGACCAATAGGCTTATAACCTCACTGGAATATAAAGGGAGACAGGCTTGCCGCTACTGCTGCTGCTTCCCTGCCTTCTGACTGCCCTGCCATGGCCTGTTGCTCCTCTGTCATGGCCCTCCCTCATGTCGCCTGCCATGGACCCAGCCAAACCTCTACGTATCATGAGCTGAAATAAACCTTTCTACCTTTAACTTGTGGGCGCTGGGTATTTTGTCTGAGCAACAGGAAGAACAACTAAGACAAATGTTAACTAACTTTAACTTTGTTGATCCTCTCTATATGTTTATAGTTTATTAATTTCTCCTCTTTTTTATTTCTTCATTCATTTAGGGCTCCACAACCTGTAGTTTCACCTCACAAATCTAGATACACTCTGTTTCCAATGTTGTTCAGTTAAAATACATTTAAATTTCTATTGTTATTTTAAATTAGGAATAAAAATATTAATTTCCAAGCATTGGGGGGGTTCCTAGTTTTTTTCAATTGATATTGATTTGTAGCTTAATTTCTCTGTGGATAGAAAATATAGCACACCTATTTTTTTTTTTTTTTTTTTTTTTGTAGTGGGGATCAAACTCAGGACCTTGCCTTTGCCAAGCAGGCACAGTACCAATGAGCTACATCCCCAGCCCAGCACATCAAATTTTAATCCTCTGAAAGCTACATAGTGAGTTCAGGGCCAATCTGAACTACAAAGTGAGACCCTGGAGAGAGGGAGAGGGAAAGAGAGAGAGAGAGAGGGCGGGAGGGCAGGCGAGCAAGCAAGCCAAGCATATGGTCAGTTTTGGTAAATCTTTCATAGGTATTTTTAAATGATATGTATTCTATAAATGTTCTATATATCTATAGGGTTATATTTACTGCTTTCATTGAGTCATCCATAGCTTATTTTTGTTCACTTGTTCTGTCGGTTCCTAGAAAAATACATTGAAATTTTCCACCATTAATTATGCATTTGTCTAGCATCCTTTTTGCCTGATGATTTTGCTTTATATATTTTGAAGCTATGTTAGTGTATACAAATTAAGCATATTTTCTCTAGTGAACTATTTTATGTAATGTTTCTTTGCTGAGGCATTTTTCAATTGTTGCGCAGTATAATTCTTTGTTGGCTGAAAGGAGTTATTCTGTGTGCTGTAGGATGTTTGGCAGCACCTTCGTCCTTTACCCACTGGAAGTAGTAGGAGCCTCTCCTCTGGCTGTCATGATTGGAACTATCTGCAGACATCTTAAGATGTCCACTGGGGGGCAAAGTTGCTCCTAGCTGAAAGCCACCAATACCAGCAACAGGAATGTTTTGTGCCTTAAAGTTCACTTTGTCTGACATTAGTGGAGACACTTTGTGTTTGCAAATTTCTTCTTTTCCTTTTATTTTGCCGATAACATTTTAGTATCCCTACTCAAGGTATTGTTCTTGTAAATAATCTTTTTAATTCAGTTCCACAATTTTTAATAGTAACTGGAGTTTTATTTTACTTTTAAAATGATCACTGATATATTTGAATTTAAATCATCTATGTAACCATTTTGTATTTAATTCACTATTCTATGTTCTTTCTTCTTGGCATTTTAGATTATGCATTTTATTATTTTTTTATCTTCCATTAGTTGAGCATTCATTTGTTCTTAATCTTTACTATCTAAGAAATCACATTTAACTTATTAAAATAAAAATATAGTACTTTTTCAACTTCCATATTAACTGAGGAAGTTAGACTTTTTTGTTCCATTTACCCCATCTCATTTTTGTGAACAGTTGCATATTCATAGGGTACGATGAGGTATTTAATACATGTATACATTGTGTACTTTCTGTGAATTTTTTTTTTTTAATTTGAGACAAGGACTCATTGAGTATTGCAGGCTGGTTTTATTTCATTTAGGTTTTTTTTTGTTTTGTTTTTTTTTATGGAGATAGGGTCTCGCTTTGCTGTTCAGGCTGTTCCTGAGCTTACTATGTAGCCCAGGTGAGCCTCAAACTCTCAGCAATGCTCCTGCCTCTGCCTCCCTAGTGCTGGGATTATAGGCAGAGCCACCATCCCTGGCACTGTAGTATGTGGAACTGGGGATCAGAATCTTACGCTTGCCAGGCAGATGCCAGAACCACTGAGCTAAATCCCAAGTCACTTTCTGCGAACTTTTATTTCTCCATATATACCCAAAACAAGTGATAATTCCACAATATTATACAGTCAAATTGTGGGGAGGGGTGGTTTTTGGAGACAAGGCCTCAGTATATAGTTCAAACTGGCCTTGAACTCACCGTCTAGCACAGCCTAGCCTTGAGCTTACAGTGATCCTCCTGCCTCAGCTTCTAGAGTGCCAGGATTACAGGCATGAGCCACCATGTCTGGCTATCCAATAAATTTTTATCTAGATTTACTCAAATATTTATTCAATTTACCACTGCTTGGTTCAGAATTTTAGGTTGGTAGTCATTTGCTTTTGGTTAAAAAGAGACGGCAGCAAGCTCCCTCCCCTTTATCTCTTCTCTAAAGTCATCAGGTGGCCCCGCCATCCTAGAGGCCCCATCACCAGACGCGACCATACTGAGGATTAAGATTGCAACACATGAATGTTGGGGACACAAACATTCAGCTCACAGTCATATAATGTCTTCCACCAGTTTGGGGAAAACCTTATCCATCATTGCCTTAGATGCTGCTTCTATCACATTCTCTCTTCTCAGAATGGATGACTCCATATTGGACTTTCTCCATCATATCACATAGAAAGAAGAAACCTTATAAACATTAGCTGGGAGAAGGCTGGTATGACTACAGTGTTCTTATCTGCACTTGTTTCTTCCTTCTTTTTATCTCTCTTGGCCTCTATCAGAATTGTTTTGCTTCTAACCCAACTTTCAGGTCACTAGCTGTCCTGTTATTTAATCTGTTTTTGTTACATTTTGCTGTATTATAATCCACCCCAGAATTTTGTGACCTAAATCAACTGCCATTGTGGCCTTGCTCGTGATTCTGTGTTTTGGGTAAGGGTCAGTTCCCAGCTTGCCCCTGTGTCAATGGCATCCTTGGTGATAGCTTCCTTCGGGTAAGGGAATCCCATATGGTTTCACTCACACATCTGGCATCTCAACTAGGGGAAGTGAAGGAGCTGAGGACTGAGGAGCCTCTCCCCCTCACTCTACCACTTTGCCCCTCTAGCAGCTCACTCTTCAGGCCCTGTTTCTCTGTGTGTGCTCTACCCACTTCCCATGCCTGCAAGGTATCTGGAGTTATTTACATTGTGTGTTGAGGCTTCAAGACAATGAAAACAAAAGCTACTCATCCTCTGGATGCCTAAGTCTAGAACTAGCATCATTCACATAATCTTCACTCCACACCTTCCCTGACTTCTACCCTCTGCCTTTAAAGACATGTCCTAACCTCCCAGATATCCTACAGCATGACCTCATCTGACACGGTTTCCATTGCTTTATCATTCTCCCCATTCTCCCACACCTAGAACAACGGCTAGAATAGAGCAGCTCTCAACTATACTTGTTGGATAAATGGAACGAAGAATGTTGACCTAATGTTCACCTCAGCAACATGTACACTCGTTGGCACATATCAATTAGTATCTACACAGCACTAGTGAAAATGGTAGACAAATTTGCAAATCCTTTCAGGCTTTAATATCTTCCACACTTTGAACCTCCTCTCCAAAAATAGCTAGTAACTCATTAAAATTATCCAGTTTGTTCCTCAATCTGGGACAGAACCATTAAAGGGTAAGAATGAGAACAATCAGAAACAGACTTTGGACTCAAAGTTTCACTAGGATTCCCAGGACCTGAGATCATTCTCCCTTTGTTCCCCAAATAAGGTCCCAGGTGGTTCAAGTAGTATCATTAAAATGCCTCTGAGGTTCGTACTGGGGTGTTCTCTGCTAATCTACTTGGTATAGTTGTAAATATAGTTACTATTACTATGGATCCCCACACTGGTAATGCTAACCCACCCCCACTTTTGACCTCTCCTTTACCCCTTGCGGCCCATGTTGACTTCATGGTCCTTTTGCCAATCCTAGAACTGCCAATACTCACTGATAAGGGATTTCTCTCTCACTACAAGTAGCATGTTAAAGTTATATTATTTTCTTTCAAGAGGATGTAAGCTCTGATAACTCATTCTCTTTCAAGGACTGTGAAACCAGATAGCCCAGGACTGGGTTTGAGACATTTCCGATCTCTCCAGCAGCAAAGGTAGTAAAAATGGACTCTAGTATGAAATCTAGAAGTCTTCTAACATGCTGGCTGTGAATGTGTGTGACTGACACCAGCTGTTCCTGGCTCCCTTTCTACAGTGCTTCTCACCTTACCATGTTAAGAACAACAAAGATTACATTAACTAACATTTAGTGAGCATTTGTTATGTGCCAGGCACTGTTTTAAGTTCTTTACATGTATTATCTCACTCATTATTTGGAGCAAAGGAATATACTTTAGGCAATTTAAACACCATGGAATGGGTGAATTTAGGGGCAGGAGCCGAAGGCACTATCAGATTTTTATTCAAATATTCAGTCAAGATATGAATGGAAATGAAAACAGTACCTGGTCAACAAAATTAGTGGATATGTATGAATGAAAAAAAGGCAAAAAATAGGACAAGACGACGAAGATAGATGAACTGGCCCACAGGGATTTGAAAAGGATGAAATCAAAAGTAGCCAAAAGAAGATGCACAGATTTCCTTCCAAGTTACAGAGGTAAAATTCAAGTGTTCTAAACTGATATAGCAAACTGACTAATTCCTGGGGAAACACTGACTAAAAGAAAACACATCAGGTTCTTGTAATGATCTTAATGCTATCTCTAAAGGGTTGCTCCTTATCTGTCACATACTTGAATAAAGCTCCATTCTGAAACAGCCGCAGCATCAGTCCTGGCATACAGCAGAGAAACCACTCTGGAAGATCTATCTACAGTGCAAGAAGCAATGGTCCCCCAGTAGCATGCTGACAAGCTGGTCTTCAGCCTGGCTGCAGAGACAGAGGGGCTCCAAGATTCCTGATGATCAGCCAAAGGACCCCCAGGAAGGGATCTCAAGTGACTGTGTTAAGTCCAACTTAGTAAAAGGCAGGAGAGTCGGGCAACTGACATGTGCTGAGCAGCCAGGCCACCCTCATTTGAAAACACAAAACCAAAGCCTCGCCTAGGAGAAATTTCTACCTTCTCAAAATATCCAAACTCCATCAATTATCTTCTTTTTGGCTTTTGTCTTCAGGCACTTTGCTGGCTGCATTTCCTCATTACAAACCCAAATTTCTGCTATCTGTAAAACCTCCAAACAACAACGGAGCAATTTTCCTTTCATGTTTTTCTGCTGTGGGAATGAGTTTATATTTCCCTGCTTCACCTCTGCTCTCATTCACCTCTAGGCCACTACCCTCTGCTCTCTTCCACTACCATTCACAAAACATTCCCAGCAAGGTCACCAGGGACTTCCTGACACCATCTTCAATGGATCCATCTCCTCTGGCATCTTACTTGTCCTTCCTGTGGCACCTGCCACACACTTCTTTCCTTCTGGGAAATTTTTAGCTCTTTGACTTCTCTAACGTCTGCCTGATCCTTCAGTGCTGGAGTTTCCTCGCTCCAAACTCAGGCACTGCTTTTTATATTCTCATCTCTGTTATGGTTTCATTTACCATGTTTATATCTATTCATATCACTCAAATCTCTACATTCTGCTTTGGGTATGTTCTTTAAGCAGCCCAGTAACATCTCTTACGATGCCCCTGGACAGACACCTCAACCTATCCAAAACCATTCATAACCTCACCTCCAGACTCACTCATTCTTCATAGATTCTTTCGCCAAAACTAATTATCCTGGTGCTTCTGCCAAAAACCAGGGAATCATTTTTGATTCTCCCTTCTTCCTACCCACCTGCCATCCAAGCTGCCTCAGCCCTGTCTTCTCTCTCCTCATGAGAACCCTTCAACTGGGGTCCACACTCAAATCCACCTCCACAACGGCCACTAGAGTAATCAGTTCTCTTCTCTCTTCTACGTTCACCCTGTGCCCCATGGAGATCTAACCATTTTGGACTACTCTGACCAAAGAGGATACAGGAGTTATTCCACAGGTTCACACACCTGGCATGATATGACAGCCACACGAGGCAAGATCCACAAGTGAAAGGCATTAACAGTCTATCACGACTAGGGCAAAAGGACCTAGACCGTGTTCCAAGGTGAGAAGAGAGAAGAAGGTGACCCAGCAGCTCAAGTGTGGAAATCTGCATAAGGGGGAAATCTAAATACAAATATAAGGAAAAGCATGAGGTAAGTACAGTCATGCCAAGGCACTGTTGACAATGTAAACAATCCACAGGAAGTATGAAGACTTGAAAGCACAGGACTCAGAAACACGGCTTGGGTCAACACACACAAGTGAGGAAGATGCATGCTGGGGAAAGCAATCCCTTGTAAAAGGGAGAGAGGACATGGACGCCTAGAAGAGGTTGGTCTACAGACCACAGTGGTCTTTGTGACAACATGTAGGTCACAGAAAGTGAACTACATCTAGGCCTGGCACCAGCTGCCCTCTTAAAGAAGGTGGGCCTTAGGATGGAGAAAGCAGCAGTGTTCATTCATTGGGCTGATTCAAAAAAGGCTGCTAGAATTATTTTATATTTACTCCCCACAAAGGAAGCTGTTAGGAAAATCCTGATTCCCAAAAATGTCTTTGACAACAGTCAAATAAGGGGTTCAAATGTAACAACTGGTACCCACACGTTGTTCTAAATCTAGTGAACTGTATGAACACTGAAACCACCAGAACCAGGTGTCCATTTCGAAAACGTTCTCCAAAACGGTGCCAGGACTGAAAACAGTTGACCTGTCAGAGTCGGTTGTTTTTAGGAGATCCCACACAGGGATTCCCTGGACAGGTGCGAGAAACCCCGGCTTGCCCTCGGTGTGACCCACCGGCTGCGACAGACCGGGCTGAGACCTACGAGCTGCCAGCTCGGGGCCCAGAGGCTGCTGCTCCCCAGGCCGGGGGCGCCTTTGTCCCCATTCCCCAGCGAGCACCCGCGGACTTGGCCGGCGTGGGGGCCAGGCCGGGGTCGGGTCCGGGGCTGGAGGTGAGGCCGCGTGGGGACTGGAGGGGCCGCGTCGGGCAGCTCCGGCCGAGAACAAAAGCGAGCGGGCGGCGGGCTTCGCGGAGTCGGCGCGGGGCTCGGAATGGGGGACGCGCTCGCCGGCGCGCGCGGTTTCTCCGCGAACGGCGGCCGTGCACCTAGGAATTAACCGGCCGGCGCGGGCGGGAGGGAGCGCGAGCGGGCGGGCGGGGGTGCCGAGCGCGCGCGAGAACAATACTAAGATCGTGTTTGCGGTCGCTGCCCGAGGAGGAATTCGGAGGAGCTCGAGGCCGGCGCCCGGGAGCCCCGGAGCCCGGGAGGGAGGCCGGCGGCGGCGACATGAAGCAGGGGACGCGGCGCCAGTGAGCGGCGCGGCGGCGGCTCGGCGCAGCGACTCCCCTCCCCCGGCCGGCGGCGACTCGCGGCCGCGGCGCCCCCCCGCCCACTTCGCTCGTCGAAGCGGCCGCGGAGGCCCGCGGGGGGGGCGGCCTCTGGCTTCGTCGCGGCGACCGAGGGCGACCGGGCCAAGGAGCAACCGGGATGGCTCGTCCGCGACCCCGCGAGTACAAGGCGGGAGACTTGGTCTTCGCCAAGATGAAGGGCTACCCACACTGGCCGGCGCGGGTGAGTACGCGGCCCCGCGCCGCCGCCCACCATCTTCCCTCCATGATGGCGCGCGCCCCTGCCCACCGCCGCGGCCGGGACGTCGGGGATGGCTGCCCGGCGCGGTGCCCGTGTCGCCGCGGCCTCGCCCTCTGCGCCCGGGGGCGGCTCCGGCGTCCGCACCGCTCCGGGGTCCCCGCGCCCCGCGTCCTTGACACCGACCCCGGGTGGCCCGAGCCGCTGCTGTCACCGCCTCGCTGACCGGCCGGCTCGGAGCCTCCTCACCTCCATATTGGTTTCAGGTCGGCGCCCAGACCCGCGCCGGCCTCCCCGGGTCCCTCGTGGCGCTCCTCCCGCCGGCCAGCCTGTCGCTGTCGCTGGCTTCTCTAGAAAGCATCTGTTCGGAGTGTAGTGTGAGACGCTGTCGTTAGGCCTGAGGGGCGAGGAAGGGACATGGCGCTACTGTGTGTGTCCTGTGTTGGAAGATAAATCCCTTTTATTTTAGGTTTGAGGTATGTGGCAGTTGAGTATTTGAATGAAGAAATATAGTGGAAAGGATGGCCAAGGCATTTCGGAGACTGTATTGGTCTCTTGAGGAACAGAAAATAGGCTAGGGAAGAATTGATATAATCTAGAGTGAGCTCTAAGATGTATTGTAGTTTAGTGAAGATAGCAAGTCCAAGGGGGAAAAATACACCCATTCACAAAAGGAAGTGACATCATGAGTGGCCACACTGAAATGTAGTGAAGTTGAGGTAATGGGTGGGCATAGGCGCTTGTTTAAATACTTGGTTTGGCTTGCTTGTGAGAAGGAACATTAGGCTAGGAATTGGGGGCCTGGTGTCTGATCCCGGCTGTTAGACACTTTTCGTTTCAACAGTCTGCATATTCATTTCTGCAATATAAAATAATACTCTGTAGGACTCTTCCACACACTTACAATCTCAGATAACTAGAGGAAAAAAAAATAGTTTTATTCAGGTTCCCATTAGGCTGTGAATATAAGATCTCTGTATTGAACTGTAGATCCTTAAATAAGACAGTTTTCCAAGTAGAATTACTGGGCTTTATAATTTGTTATAGTACCGTATGGCTTAAAAAGGAACAAGATTTGTGATTTTAGGAGTCCTTTAAGGAATCCTCGAGTACATTTGTCATTAAGAAATACACAGGCTTGGTATGTATACACAAACTCAAAAGTGAATTAAAGGTTATCATCACTAGTTGGTCCTTTCCTATAATACAATGACTTTCTTTTTCAAATCTTACATTTGAAAAATCTTTTCAAAAGTCAAAAAGAAAAGACTTAAAATTTCATGATGATGATGCTTGCACAGGTTGGCCACCTGTAGTAATTTATAAAACAGGGGGGAAAAAGTGCTAAAGAAGTGCTCTGAGTTGTGTATTTAACTGTATGTAAAATTCCTGGAAGTTATAATTCTGAACTAAGGCAAAAATGGAATAGAAAATGAGGAAGCAACATTCACCAGATTTTTTGATAAAATAAAATAGATACAAGAAAGAAAAATCTGTATTTATTTGCATTTAACATAAACTCCAAGAAGAGATATGACTTCTCTAAAAAAAATATTATTTTGTAGTGAGTGGCATGTTATAATTTCCATGGAAAGGTAAAGTTTAGAAGAAAAAGGTATGTGAGCTCCCACTCAAACATATGCTTCACTTAGGATCTTATATTATTTTCATGTTCATTCTGTGAGGCATTATCCCTCATGGTTATAGCTTTGCTGATTATGTTATAAAACACTAACTGGAAAAAGTCCTACTTATTCACATTATTCACATTTCAAATAGTTGCTTCAGATGTGAAGGCCCTGGTATGAAAATTAGATTCTCTGTGGCCCCAAGGTATTAAACCTAGGAGGAAAAACCTAAGGAGACAGATTTTAGTTACTGCTGTAGGGAGGAGCTTCTCAGAGTCAGGGCTGGTGCTTGCCGGAATAGAAAGGGACTTCCCTGCTGTAGGGAAGATGTTTGGTCTTTGGCAGCCCCTTGTGAGGAATGTGGGTCAAGAGGATTCAGAATTTGGACAAGTTGGATTCAGTTCTTGGCTGGCCTTCAGTACTTTGTGGTGCTGACTGTATTCTATAATCTTTCTGAGTTTCAGTTTACTGTCCTATAAAAGAGCATAATTCTCACTACATGGAGAGTACAGTAGTCTCCTTTATCTGTGGTTTTATTTTAACTGTGCCTGATCTATAAGTTTTATGATGGTATATATGTGCAGGAAAAAAAAGAATATACACAAGCTTTGGAATTAGCTATGGCTATAGGCATCCAGGGCAAATAAGGGGGGAATCCTATATTTGAATGTACCAAGCAGTGGTGCTTGAATATTCCTACACTTTTTCTTTTTGAGTTTTTGTCTTGTCTTGGTATCACTACACTATTCTTACTTACTAATATTTGTCAGTTTTCAACTCTTGAATGCATTTTTATTTTTTCAAACATTTTACCATAAAAAAATTATAAACTTACAGAAAATTTGAGATGACTGTATTAAGAACCCACATATCTTATCACCTAGTTTTTATGATTGAATTTACTGTTTGTTCTCTCACATATCTGTTTGTATATCTGTCTTTCTTCAAACAGTAAGACATACAGTAAATACATTTTAAAATAAGTTACAGGTATCACTATAATGACTTACTTCTAGGCACTTCAACATACCCGTAATTAATGAGAAGTCAGTTTTTTGTATGTCCTCTTTCTTATGAGGTAAAATTTACATAGACTGAAACATACTTATCTTAAATGTACCATTCAGTGAATTTGAGTAATGCGCACACTATAGTATAAAACACATATCTACCAAGGCATAGAACAACACTAGCATCCAGGAACATTTCTAAAACCTCTTCCTAGAGAATTCCCATGGATTCCTGTCTTTCTCCTGCACTGTTAAGATGTGTTATTTTAACATCAAATAGCAGCTGGCTATGCCCGAGATGTAGCTCAGTGGTGCCACTGCCTGGAAAGTGGAAGGTCCTGAGTTCAATCCTCAGCTCTGCAAAAATCAAAAACAGTAAAAGTAAATAAATAAACAGCAGCTGGCTATTTCTGTGGAGTGTACTTCATTATGTACTGGTTAGTAAAAAGATTTAAGCATGTATCCCTAACACTGTATATGTAAGGTTACTTTAAAATTTAGTGTACCTGTACTTTATATTTACCATCATATGCATTATAAAATGAGCCCAAAAAGAAACTAAAAGGGATGGCATAATGCCTTAAATTTTAAATGGCAAAATAGCATTAACAGTATAATTTTTTTAAGGTCTTAACTTTTGGCATATTTGTGCCTACTTCTTGTGAGGCTGGATTAGATAGATAGATGGTCATAAGTTTTATCTTCTAAAGAGATTTTTCTAGAACAGAAGTATTGGTTTAGACATTTTATTGTTGTTTGCTTATACTTATTAGTATTATCTTTGTAGGTTTCTTGTTCATTTGATGAGAGAGAGTTGAATTAAGTACTTCATGATTGTGCTTAATCAGGCACATATAAATGGCAGTAAATCACAGTAGGCCCTCTTTACTCAATGAATAAACAGAACTGATGAATAAGTATATTAGTGTCAATTTACATATGAAACATTAATGAAATTTACTTTTTAGCTAAAAGATAAAGAAAAGAAAATAGAAGCTCTATTTTCTTCCTATATCCCCCCAAATCATCTTGCATCTCTTCCAAATATGATCACTCTGCTTTTGTCATACCTGCCCTAAAGGATGAAAAAAAACAAAAAAAAGGATACAAACCCAAATCTTCAAAACTGTGCTTCCTGGAAGAGCCTTCTAAAATTTAAAAACGCACAATTATATGAGGTTTGGAGGAAGTCACACGATGGTAGAGCATGCCCTCATCGTGTCAAAATCTGAGGTCAGTCCCCAGTGTGCACACACATACACACACAGATACACTACCAATTACCTGATTAATTAATTAGAAACTTTATATGAGAGCTCTCAAACATTGTTAGTAGAAAGTTGTAATCACTTTAGAAATTTGGCTTTTCTATTAAAGTTATACATACCTTGTGATCTGACAGCTTGTTCTAGGCATATACCCAAAAGAAAATGAGTGTTTATGTCTATCAAAAGAGTTGTATAAGAATGTTTGCACATAGCAGCTTTATTCAGCTGCTTTATTCGTAGTAGAGGACTAGTAACAATCCAAATGTCCATCAGTAGGGCAATCAATAAGTCCATTCATACAATGGATTATTACTTAGCAATAAAAAGAAGCATACTACTGATGCCTACAAAAATAAGTTTGAAAAAAAAAAAAAAACCAGACACGGAGAGTACATTCTGTGTGATTCCATTTATATGATGTTCAAAAATAAGCAAAAGTGGTCACCAGTGGTGAGGTTACAGTGGGCAGAGGGAGTTGCTGACTGAAAGGAAGCACTGTCCTTGTTTTGGGGTTTTTGTTGTTATTGTTGTTGGTTTTAAAAAATTTTTTTGAAACAAGATCTTGTTATGCAATTCAGGCTAGCCTTAATCTCACTACGTGATCCAGGCTGACTTTGAACTTGCAGTTGCCTCAGCCATCCAAGTGCTGGGATTACTGGATACGGACACTAGTGTACAGTGCCACTCCTGGCTCCACTGAAACTGTTCTGTGTCTTGATCTAAATAGCGGTTGCACTGGTGTGTACATGAAAAGTTACCAAGCTGCACATTTAAGCTATACTTTAAAGATCTAGTACTTTGAGATTCTGCATGATTGGGTTTCAGCTTAGCTTTCATTGGGTTTTGGGTTTTTTTTCATGTCCTCAGTCCAAGTTGCATCTTCCTTTTCCCTTTTCAATATTTCAGAGGGGATGTAGCTCAGTATTAGCATGTGAAGCCCTGGGTTGCATCCCAGCACCATCCCAGGAAAGAAAAAAGAGAAGAGAGGAACGGGAAGGGAAGAGAAACTTTCTGTGCTACTTTGGAATACTCTCTTCAGGCTTTCTGTTAGTTCTTGATTTCAGCCTCTGTCTTGTTTGTCTGAGTTCTTTTTCTGTTCTTTTCTTACTAAATCATTGTTCATGTTTTTTAATCCATCTCAACCTCTCACTCTGGAGTACAGGCCGTATATTTTCAGGGAATCATTTGAAATTTCAGTCCATTATAATTTCAATAGGAAGTAAGACATTTTCATCTTCATAACTGGCTTCTAAAGAAATTTAGTCTTCAGGTTGATGGCACAAGCTCATTTAGCCCTTTCCCCAAGGACCACATCGACTTTGCAAGGACTAGCAGGTTCTCTTATTTCTTTCACTGAAACTGGGAGTTTATAGGCAGTGTAAACTCTCAACACCAAGCTGCATGTTTGTGGTATACCCATCTCATTCAGATGAGTCTATTCCCAGTGCCATCCGCTATGTGTGCCCTAATGCCTCCTTTTCTCCATAATTTAGAAAATATTAATTCTCTGAAGTCAAGCCTTTACTGTAAGGAGATTGCTAATGGTTTTAAATTGTGTATAATTTCATGAGTGAAAATATCCATTAGCATTAAAAACATAGTAGGTTAGTAATATAGTGAAGACAATGAAGGAAGAGTTCAGATATTTTTATTGGAGAAAGCTTTCTATTGTGGAAAAGTCTCCAGTGTTGGATCAGAATTCAGTCTCATGAGTGTAGTTATTAGTTCACGATAACATGCTTTCCTTCCTAATCACTTCAGTGTACTGCAGACTGTTTGCTGTCAGTGACCAAACAGGTAAAGAATTGAGAGTTAAGAGTATAGAAATTATCAAACTGATAAAGTAACTTTGTGAATCTAATATTTTTTTTAAATTGAGGCTTGCATTTTTGTGTATCTTTACATTTTACTAGGAATTTATTTTTACTGTATTTTATAAAATTGTCAGTCTGTAATAAATTATATTTTTAAAAACCAAAAACTGGTCCTTTGCCATAGAGTACTAACCATAGAAGACCTTAAAAGTCAGTAGTTGCCCTCACACTGAAAACAGTTGATTTATACTGTAAACTGTTTTCAGTTATTTAAAAAGGAAATTAACCAACTTTTCATGTTGCAAGTACTATTTGTTACAGATAATTGTTACAATTTCTACTGTGTGAAAAATTTTATTATATAAGTAGTATTCATTGTAGAAAGATTAATACCCTTGCATTTGCTTATAGGCTATATAAATATGCATCTATATATACCTGTATGCATAATTTTTGTAACATACATAACTCTGGTCTATAATTTTTTCTCTCCACTTAAGTACTTTATTTTAAATGATTTTCAATACCACTAAATATATTTCTGTATTATCGCTTGTAATAGCCATCTGGTAATTTATGATTTGGACTTATGTATTATAAATTATAATCCATTATAGGGCATTTAGATTATTTTAGTTACTAACTGAAGAGTAAGACTCAGAAATATTCATTTTGCTGATTACTACTTATTTCCTTAAGACAAGTTTCTGAAAATTATATTTCTGAGTCAAGTGGTATGTGTACATTTTAAAGCTTTGGATTTATGTAGCTGAATTACCTTCCAGAATTTTGATTTCTTCCACACTCATAAGAAAATAAAAGAATACATTTTCTTATATATCTTTAAAAATGCATGATTCAAAATTTAAAAATCTTTGTTAATTTAATAAATATAGATAACTAAGTGAATTAATATCTTTGCTATGTTAGGTTTTATATATATTACACACACATATGTGTGTGTATAAAATATATGGATATACAGAGGGTAATCAAAAAATTACTTTAAATTTAAAAACACATTGTTAGTAATCTTCCTGGATTTGAATACACTTATCCCATAATTCTTTCCAGTTTCTAAAGTAATTCTGGAAGTCCTCTTTCATGAGTGTTTTTATGAGGTATAATCAAGAATACAGTAAATGCCATTAGCCAGTGCTATCCAATGGGAAGCCTGGCTTATAAAAACATTACAGTGCATTCTCATCCATCCAGATTGCCAGATCTGGTTCTGTGTGACTTCTGGCTCCTCCCCAAAGTCAAAAGAACCAAGAATGGTAAAGATTTTTTTTATTTTAAATTTTTTAAAAATTTATTTTGAGACAGAATCTCGCTTTGTAGTTCAGGCTGGTCATGAACTCAGCCTCAACTCAGCAGTCCTTGCTGTCTGCTTCTCGAGTGTTGGGATTACAGGCATGAGCCACCATGTCCAGCACTGTGGTATATGATATTGATTACTGGTAGGTGTGAGTCACCAGGCCCGGCATTGTTGTATGTGGTTACCGGGGATCGAACCTGGGACCTTGTGTTTGCAAGGCAGGCACCAGAACCACTGAGCTAAATCGCTGGCCCAATAGTAAACATTTTGAATCAATTCAGGACCTAGCAGCAGCCAGGACAGCACAACTAAAGATAGGTAAAAGGAGTTCTGAGCTGCTCAAAAGGTGTGAAGAATGGTGGTGTAAGTATGTTCTGGGTTAAGTGTGTTTGAAGCAAAAAGTATTTTGATGGAGATCAGTGTGTCTTTTAATGTAATTTTTAAACTTTAAGCACCATATTTTTCAGTCATGACATATGTTATATATTTCATACATGTCTTGGCTACCAGTTAAGATACATATATATTATAACACTACTATGAAATAGATACTATCCTTAATACTTAAGAAATGCACCCAAAGTTTCACAATTAATAAATGTTTTAATCCCTGACTGTAAAGGCCATGAGAACATAACAAATGTGATGTGCAAAAGGGCTAACGAAACACTTGGCAGTATGAAAGACAACTCTGTGTGTGTGTGTGTGTGTGTGTGTGCGCGCGTGCGTGCGTGCACGTGCATGCGCATATGTGTACCTGTGTACATATGTAATGGTACTCACAAGTAGCTACAAAGGTGACAGTATCTTTGAAGGTCCTCCACTGTAGGGGATATGTAAATAAGGTATTACCTGTGCCTTTAGAGAAGTCAAAGAACCCCATGATATGGTATTGACCTAGGTATAGGTTCCAAAACCTCTCTGTGTGAACATCAGGTGTGTTAGTTGTGAGAGTTACTAGGTTCAGGAGAGCCTGGATGCTTACTAATAAGAATGATTACTATCCTGTCTACATTTTGCCAGTTCACTGTACTGATCCTGACAACAGTCTCCAGTGTATCTTTTTCTTGCCCAAATAAGAATTTACCACATAGAGTTCAGGAACCTGCTTTGCAAGAGCAAGGTTCTGAGTTAAATACCCAGTACCAAAAAGAAAAAAAAAAATTTACCACAGAGCAACGTCCTCCAGATTTCTGAGGCAGCACTGTGATGTACAGAAACAGAACTGGACCAGGGTTTAAAAGTCAAGTACCTCATTTCACACTGTCTTGACTTGCTAGATTAGGCTTTTTGCTTTGTTGTTTTTACAACCTCTTTGTAAAATAGGGAAGATAGTAATTCTTTTCTCTTTCCTTTTTTTCCCTCTAGGGATTGAATGTTAAAATATATATAAATGAACTATTGGCTAATTAAGTACACTACCTAATAATTACCTCCTAAGAATGCTAAACTTCTGTTTTATGCAATGCTGGGTGCCTAATAAAATCTTAATAAATGTTGACATAGCTTGGTATGTATGTTTTGGGGCAGCTTCTTTATAGTTTTATGTTAATGAGTTTGGCTGGCCGTGGTGGCACACGCCTGAAATCCCAACCCTAGGAACACTGAGGCAGGAAGAGCCCTCCAGTTAGTTCAAGGCTAGCCTGAACTTACATAGTGAGATCCTGTTTCAGAAAACAAGTATAAAAAAGAAAAAAATTAGTTTGGCAGTAGGTCCTTGGACTTGTAGGGACTTCTTGCTGTGAGATTTCAAAGTATAATGAGTCATTTCTAGAGGTTTCATATAGCATCAGCATTGGGGCCAAGATAAACTTGGCCATCTTATTATACAAGAGATGTATAAATAAATCTCTCTATTTGATCACTGAGACTCAAGCTCTGCACAGATTCTGACTATAGTGTGTAGAGCTGTTGGTTTGCAGAAAGGTTAGTGGTTAGTAGCAGTAAGGTTACCTCCATGAGGACTTGACAACTTTTGATAATAATAATTTCTGAGTTTCTATTGCAGTCTATGTCTGAAAGTTGTTGTAAGTGATAGATTCACTAGTGTTTAGCCCATACAAATATAGTTTCATGGACAATTTAACATTTTTTTTTAAAGACAGGGTCTCACTTTGTAGTTCAGGTTGGTCCTGAACTCAGCAATCCTCCTGTCTCTGCCTCCTGAGTGGTGGGATCCACCACACCTGGCACTGTGATATATGGTACTAATTGCTGATGGGTGTGAGTCATCACGCCCAGCATTGTGGTATGTGGTTACCTGGGATGGAACTAGAGACCCTTTGCTTGCAAGGCAGGCGCTGGAATCCATGAGCTAAATCCCTGGCCCAGATTTAACATCTTTTAAGTAGACAGAAATAAACTCAGATCACTGTTTCCTATTTTGACACTAGAATAGTACCTTTATACTAATGATATCTTTAGTTTTGGAGAAAATGCATATGTAGAGGGAGCAGGATTATAAATTCTCAGCTAATTTGTTGAATTCACAAATACTGAATGGATTGAAAATGAATTCCCTCTAGACTTCTGACTTTTAAAATGAGATCAACTACTTTAAAACAAAATAAATATTTTCTTCACTGGACTGCTACATGAAATTAAGTCATTAATTTTTAAAATATTTAGACCTCATAAATGAGAAATTTTTGTTGATTGATTATAATGCAGAGTCATTGCTTTCAGACCTTTTTTTATTTCTGTAGCCCACAGTAAGAAATACTTATTTGCATCCCAGTACTCATACACCCACATGCGCAGACACACACATACCCACACAACTCAGAAGGTATGACATACAGTCACCATAGTTTTGTGGTGTGTGTGTGACTGGAGATTGAAGCTAGAGCCCACCTCACGCTGCCCAAGCTTTCTGCCACTGAGTTACACCTGCCTTTTTTTTTTAAGGGCCTAGCTTAGTTGCCCAGGCTGATCTCAAACTTGTAATCTTCCTGCCACGGCCTCCAGAGAAGGTAGGATTACAGCTATATTCTGATATTTAAAATTTTATTTCATATAAAGATGGGCTGCAACCCATTAAATCAACCTTCACTACCTACAATGTGAAAAACATTAGTTTGAGCCATTAGACAAAAGGGAAATTAGTCTATGTGAGTTGTGTTTATAACTGTTGGATTTTTGAGATAATAATGATAAGCTAAGAGTCCTGAAATTTTTATTCTGATTTAGCTGTAGTCTTACATAAATGTAATATATTAGATCACCTAAGCAAGCCAGTGTTTACCTTGGTCTCAAGAAGCTAACTATACAGTTAAAGTATGTCTACCCTCATCTTTTTTTTAAATTTTTTTTTTTTTTTTTTTGAGACAGGGCTCACTTTGTAGTTCAGGCTGGCCACAAACTCACTATGTAGTCCAGGCCAGCCCCAAAGACACAGCAATCCTCCTGCTTCTGCCTCCCAAGTGCTGGGATTATAGGCGTGAGCCACCATGCCTGGCATAGTGGTACTAATTGCTGGTGGGTGATTGAACTTGGGACCTTGTGCTTACCATGTAGTCGCTGGAACCCCTGAGCTAAATCCTCAGCCCTACCCTCATCTTCTAATAAAACTGTAGCTGTATTCCTACTATCTAGAACCTGTTTTATGGTTTCATATATAAGCCTTCATAGACTCCACACATTATTACCTAGTTATATATAGTCTGTCTATATAGTGTCCCCTGGCTGATAATATTGATGCTCTGGTTTTTCTCAGGTTTATGGGTCTAAACTGAAAGTACTAGGCCATCTGTGACCGAGGATGAGGGGCTCTTAGTATGTTCAGAAAACTTAATGATCTAAAAAGCAGGTTTGTGTTGCCCTCTGAAGTGGATGTAAAGTCTTCGGGATTATCACATTTCTAATAATTTATGTATTTGCTTTTTAATAACTTTGTGTCCAATAAAAAAGATATCTCCTCGGTACTGTGAGATACAGCAGTCTCACTAAAGAGTCCAGCATTAATGATAGAAAGACATTGTTCAGTTTCTGAGAAGGATATATTTCTGAAAAGTTGAAATAATTATAGCTTATATCTCAGATCTTTTGGATGGGCTCATACAAAATAAGTACATTTCTGTTAGAAAATACCCATCTTACACTAGGTAGAAATATTTGAGAACAAAAGAAATAACATTGGTTTTACTTTTATGTGGTTTTGGTATTCAAGAACTCTGGTGGTTATTGCTGTTGTTTCCTGGCCCTATTTTGTGCTATCTGGGTGGGGAGAGGAAGGACAAAGCTTTTAATAAAATATAATGGTCTCCATCTTTATTTTTAATAAGCTTCCTTAGCTGGGGCAAAGATTTATTTAACTACAAGAGATCAGGTAACTCAGAACAAATGTTTTCCTTGTTTTTATACTGTTATAAAAGCAAATTACAAAAGCAGAACAGCTCAAGAAGAGCCGTGGTGAGAGAGGTCTATTGAAATGGAACAGAGAAGATGGCAATTGAAGACTTCCCTTTGCACCACTAAGACTGCCTCTGACTCAATCCCCTGGCAGACTGTAGGTAACCCCTTGATCTCCCTGTTTTCACTCAGCACACCAGCTCCCTCCTGGCTTCACTTCCTGTCTGTAAGACATCCCATAGGATAGCTCTCACAGTCTTCAAAAACCTTCACCAGTTATTTGTGAGATCTACCTTCCTTGCTCCATATAAACACACAGACCAGAACTGCTGTGGGTTTAAGTTCACCTTGCTTCTAAATGCTACCTGTGAATCCTTTCCTCCTTTAGAGTCAATTCCATGTATGGTCTCCTCTGATGTTAAGTAGATGATTTTCTCACTCTCTTCCCGATTTTCACTTCTTTGCCCACATTTTCACCAAATTACTTTATCTTCATTCTTCATAGAAAAAGCAGATTCCAACAGGTTTGACCTATAGCTG
Organism: Petromus typicus; assembly: GCA_004026965.1. NCBI lineage: Eukaryota > Metazoa > Chordata > Mammalia > Rodentia > Petromuridae > Petromus > Petromus typicus. Next base: position 4,117 of record PVIR01024864.1, on the reverse strand, counting down.
AAGAGTAGGGGCCACCATGACCTGAAGTCTGAAGATTATTTCAAGCCTTTTTTCCTTTGTGGAATTTAATACTGTCTTTTAAAAATTCTCTTCTCTTGGCCTCCTCTGTGTTTCTTTTTTTGAAAATTTCTTCCACTTCTCTGATGGTGCCTATGCAGTCACAAGTTTTTAGGTTATCTTCCAAACCTCTGTTTCAGACCCAGGATAGTGAATTTCATATCTGTATATTCATTTACCTACTAGGTAGCTTTATCTAGCTGTTCCTCATTGTCAAAACTTATCTAGCTACCATAAGCTATCCATGCATTCATATCCTAGTAAGATTTTTAGTTCAGCTAGTCACCCTTCAAAAAACAAGCCTTGAATTATTCTGGGTATTCCTCTTTTTTTTAAGCCATCAACATCTCATTGATTATCTATTTGTATATAGGCTATATAGTACAATAAATCTTTTAGAGCTTTCCGTGATACAGCCTACTGCAGCGCGTTCCATAGGTTCATCACCACTGGGCTGTACAAATGGAGGCCTGGTGACAGTTCTGAAGGAGAAAAATGGGAGAAGGTATAATCATCACACAGCTCAAGACAATGTGAGGACTAAACTCAAAAAGAACCTGAACTATAGTTATGTTGTAAACAGGATATAATTTCAGCAGAACAGTATAACAAATTATCAATTTGAATTTTATTAGTGTCATAATTGTGTCTACATAATATATAAATTATATCTTGGCTTTATAATGTGGGGTTTTTCATTGAATAAGAAGTTTATACCTATTGCTACATCCAATAATGACAAAATTTAAGAAGTTTATACCTATTGCTACATCCAATAATGACAAAATTTATAATGACAAAAGTTTATACCTATTGCTACATCCAATAATGACAAAGTTTATACCTATTGCTACACCCAATAATGACAAAATCTGGTGGGCTGCCAGATTTTATTCCCTTTTAAAAATTGTTAATCAAGGTATAACAATTAAAAGAGACCTCAATAAGATAGAATAAATTACTGACAATGAGACATTCTAGGAAAAAAAAGATATAAGAATATACTATTCAGAGACATGTATGTTTCAGGGAAGAAATAAGAGCTAAAATAGTAATCTTCAAATAATTGAAGGACTACTATATGGAAAAAATAGGAAGTATGTGGAGCAAAGAGCATACATTTTATATTAAAGGAGGTATAGGTTCATTAGCTACAACCTAGGGAAAGTTATTGTCAATTAGCCTCTGGTTCTCCTTCTCTCAAATGGAGGTAGTAGTACTTAGCTCACAAGGTTATGGAAAGAACTTACTTGGAAGTACCTAACACAGTAGAACCTAAATGGGTTAGTTCTTTTCTTTGATAGGTAGATAGAATTAGAGTCAAAATATAGAAATTCATGGCCAAGGATGGCAGCTGAGGATGGAGACTCATGGCCTATCAGTGGTTCAGGCACCTGCCTGGCAAGTACAAAGTCCTGGACTGGATCATGTAACCACATACAATGCCAGGCGTGGTGACTCACACGCTCCAGAAAGTGGCTCACACCTGTAATTCCAGCACTCAGGAGGCAGAGGCAGGAGGACTGCGTGAGTTCCAGACTACAAAATGAGTTCAGGGCCAGTCTGAATTACAAAGCAAGACCCTATCTCAAAAAACTTAAAAAAAAAAAAAAAGAAGAAGAAGAAGAAAAGAAATTCAGTGGGAAATGATTTAAAGTAGATTTGTCATACAGAAGAGCAATTAAGAGAAACTTTGAGCATTTTGTTTTGGTTTGGTTTGGGGTTTTTTTGATACAGGGTCTGGCTTTTGTAGTTCAGGCTGGCCCTGAGCTCCACCTTGAACTCACAGCAATCCTCCTGCCTCAGCCTCCCCCTCCTCCAGCGGTAGAATTACAAGCGTGTGCCACCACACCCAGTTTTGTTGTTGTTGTTGTTTTGTTCTCCCTACCCCCAGACAGAGTCTTGACAATTATAGTAATTGGTGAATTATAAACCTAGCTTCCGTTCTGGCCTAAACCGTGCAGCACACTGCATGTCTCTATTCTGGGAATACAAGTTTATTCACCCATTTATTCTGCAGCTATTTATTAAGTGCCTGTACTCCAGGCACTGTTTTAGACGTAGGGTTTGTCAGTACAGAACACAGCAAAGAACTTGCTTTGAGGTAATCCTAAATGCTGAAAAGCAAAAGATACACTGGTTGAAGGGAGATGGGGAGTGATAGCAGGATCAGGAAGTATAAGGAAGATATTTCTATCCCATATGTTGTTGGGAAAAGCTTTTCTAACCAGGAAGCCTTTTGGTAGAGACCACCAGAGACAGTAACACTGTAGCTTGAATGCACTTCCTTTATATTTTTTTCTGCTGCTTTTTTCCAACCTTAGACAATTTTAAAGTCTTCTATGAAAGATTAAATGATAGTACCTCTAAAATGTAAGATTTCAGATGACTTGCAAGGCTATTATTTTGATCAGGTTGAGAAAATTAAAATACGTTAATCTTTTAACCAACTAAACTTGCTCTTAGTTACAGTGCCAGTTAATGAAAAGACTACAATAAAATTCATTATTCTCTTTATTTACTTTTATGGGATAAAGAGGAAGTGAAAGGAAACAATTCCTACTAACCATTTTGACAGTTAGATAGAAATCCTGATTTAATTTGGAAAATTAAAAGTTTACAGAAGGAAAGAAATTTAGAATGAACTTTTGAAATGAAGTATTTGTGTACTTGTAATTTTTCCTTTTTTAATTTTGATAAAACATCATCTTAATAACCATTTTAACTAATTTAACCTTTCCTTCTGTAAAGCTAATGTCTTTCCATTCCTTACTTGCTAGTCTTGACAGCCACATTTCTACTTTGTGTCTCTATGAGTTTGACTAGTCTAAGTACCTCACATAAGTGAGGTATTCCACTAAATGGAATAACACAGTGTATGTCCTCTTGTGACTGGTTTGTTTCACCTAATGTCTGTAAGGTTCATCCGTGTTATAGTATGTATCAGAATTTGCTTCCTTTTTAAAAGACTGTTGCATTCCATTTTGCATGTATATACACATTCCTTTTTCAAGACAACATATTTTACATGTATCTGTATGTGTACACATATATCTACACACACATCATTTTGTTTATCCATCCACTGATGGACACCTAGGTCTTTTCTCATCTGTTAGCTATTGTGAATTATTCTGTTACAATGATGAATATGTAACTATCCCTTTGAGTTGCTGCATTCAGTTTTGGGTAATACAAAGCCATAAGTGGAATTGCTGGTTCATATGGTAACTCCGTTTTTAATATTTTGAGGATATATCATTCTGTTCCTTCGTGGAGATGTCACCATCTTACATTTCTAGCAGCAATGTATTATTTTCTGTTTTACTGATTGTAGCCATCCTTAATGAATGGGAAGTGTTATATCATGGTTTTGATGACATTTCCTTTGAGGAGTGGTATTTATTATTGACCTTTATATATCTTCTTTTATTTAAGTCTTTTGCCTTGTTTTTAATCCTGCTTGTTTTTATTACCAAATTGTAGGAGATATCTGTATGTTCTTCATGTTAACTTCTTACAGATTTCTCCTGCAATTAATATCTTCTTTTGCAGTTAATTGGCTGTTCATTCTGTGGGTTGGGTTTGTTCCAGCCCAGTGACATCAGAATATTCAGAGATTTATGGACTAGGACAAGAGACAAGTGACTGAAAGATGAAAAGATAAGGCTGAAGATAAACCTTACAAGTCTTCCAGGCCTAACTTTATTTATGTGAGGTAGTTGGGTAGGGTTGGAAAAGAAAACAAGATAGTATTCAGAAAATGCCTGTGAGGGATTAAATGAGTTGTTTATATTACAGGGTGGTCAGAATGGATTGACTGAACTGTCACCTTTATATAACAAAACAGGCATCATCTATCTCTAGTATGATATAATTTTGTTTTATGTACAGGATTACTCCAGATTTGGGAGGATGAATTTCATCCCTGAGGCAAAAACTGAAAGGTGCAATTTCTGAGAAAATTATCCAAAAGATATTCTGTGAACCATCCTTGGAGGATCGGTTGTGAAGCTATAACAGTTAGCTGTGCTTTTTTGCTTTCCTATTTTATTGGTAT